>CAJNSZ010000001.1:4437427-4468182 GCA_905329745.1 Rotaria sp. Silwood2 | reverse complement strand
GCGACGTGGAGATGCAACCAGGGCGGAAGGGGGGGGGGGGGGGGGGGACACTCTTATGGTCTAATCAAGAAAAAAATAATTTCACAACCGCACTGTAAGCAAAGTTCAAAACATATATATATACATGTCCGGTAACTAAAGGGTTAGTTAGAATTTCTGTTCTTCAAATTCAAAATCTATGGTTTCTTGTATAGAAAATAAATCAAAAGTAAATCTTTTTTTTTGTTAAACAAAGATTTGCAATGACGAAATTTATTTGTAGAATAACACGTCTTCATTTATCAGAAGATTTTCATCAAGAAGAAGTCGAATTTAATCCATGTATATTCAATTCAATTGTTTCAATGCTTGTTGTAAATCAACTTCATAAGTCATCTTCAATTCTTTTAATAGTTATTCGATTTTATGAACGTGTTTCAACAATGTCAAATCCTTCATTACTTTATTTACGTTTATTTCAAGCATCATATGGTGGTTATTTATCATCGATATCAACAAATAATAGTGAATATCAACAACGTTGGTCAGCATTTATATTTTTTCAATTACCACGTTTATTATCATCAAGTATTGAAACACATATTGATCATGTTAAACAAGCTATAGAAAATTTTTTATTACATAATGAATATTTACTTAATCGAATGGATGAATTATGTTTAGAAAATGTTTTAGAACAAATATTACAAACAACAATAAATTATATTAAAAATGATATACGAGAAAAAAATCAAAATAAATTAAATCAATTAATTTTCTATATACAAAATGCTCGTGGACCATTTGTTAAACGAATTCAAGAATATTTTCGTAATCAACAAACACGTTAGTTCAATTGTGTTGTGTTTTTCTTTATTTTTAATGAATTTATTTAATTTTTATAGATTCATATTCATATCAAATTCTTCAATTACAACGTTCTCTTGAACAATCTTTATATAAAATATTTTCATCAAATTTATCATCAAATAATGAAGAAAATTTACAAATATTAATTAATAATTTAACTGAATATATTCCATTAATATGTGCACTTGATCAATATTATTCATTTATACGTTTACTTTTATCATATACACAAACACAATTTGATCTTGCTATATTAATACTTTGTTATATAACATCAATCACTGATGATATATCAGAAGATTTTGGTCATTTAGATCTTAATTATGATAAATCATCATCATCATTTATTATTTATATATGGTTAAAAAAATATTGGTTATCACGTTATCTTGGTCATGCTTTATTTTCATCATCACTTGATTCAATTGAATTATTATCAACAAATAATAATACATTTAGTGATTTATCATTAAATGAAAAAGAAGAATTTTTAAATGAAATTCGAACATCAAATAATGAAAATATTCAAAGAAAATATTCAAATATTGAATATTTATCAAAAACAATATATTTACTTGGAGAACTTCCATCATTATCATTAGATGAAACAAAACAAATAGTTTCAGCATTAATTATATATTTAACACAAGTATCATATGGTTCACTTGTACATGTACTACTTTGGCTTATTGCAAATTATCAAATTGCTAATGATGATGAAAGAGTATGGATTCAAAATATTATTCATACTATGGGTAAATATATAAAATCATTTATTGAACTTCAAAGAATAACATAGGATTCTATTTAATAGAGTTTCAAAATATAACACATTAATTCTAGAATTTCTATTTAGTACCGATTGTTATTCACTAAAAGCGAAAAAACTCTAGCTAACATACAAGAATCAGTATCATTATTACATTAAAGAAAGTCATTAGATTGAAAGCATTGGAATCCGCACAATCTACTTTTTCTAGTTCTGATTTTAGTCTCTAACTTGTAGTTTACATTTTACTTCTAACATCCAGTAATATCCTTTCATAGTTTGTATAATTCTTTCAGCACATAAAAATATCTACATGTGCAGGAACAAAATAATAAATATGAAATAATATATTCTTAATCATACCAAAAATATTTCTTCTAGACTATCTTTAAAAAAAAATATAGGTTTCAAACTCTGTACAAGCTCTGAGTATCTTCTTAAAGGTTCCTAAAAGAGTATATAAGCGAGTGTATGTACAAAATTAGAATGTGACACGATGTTCAAGGATTTTGAAATCGTTTCGATCTAATAGTGATTCTTCGAAAAAAAATTCTCAACTAAATGTACAATATTCTGATAGATAGTATTAATACTTTATGAATAGCTCCTATTCTAGTTTTCATACTAGAAGAGTCAATAGTGATTCTTATAGAATGATATTATCCGACAATATTACAGATGTATTCTTTATTTCTTCCAGCTATGATTTTTTGTTATCATTTGAGTTCAATCTTACAATGAATAATTTATATTTCATTAGTATTTACCTTATCGCATTCTTGTCCTGTATCGAATTGTAATATCTTCAAATTTTTCAGTACTTTAAGAAGAAGTATACCTACAGTAATAATATAAGTGCTTGATTCAGTATTCTTTGACGATTCGAAAGGAATTCCTTTCGTAAGATATATAATTACTATATGTCTCAATTGAGTCTATTCAGGTAACATAAAAACTCGTATAGCTCTAAACTCTATCATTTTGAGTATTATTATCAATGCAGTAAAGATATATGAATGCAAAAATGGTTCTCTTATAGATTGAACTTCTTCATAATTATGATTATCTTATAAAAATTAGTTTTAATTTAAAAAGAAAAAATTTGTTTAATAGGTACATCAGTTGATTCAACATCAACAATTTGTTCATTGCTTGATGCTATAAAACGTCAATTATGGACAGATTTTATTGATAATCCAATATTACCATATCATATACTTCTTCCTCCAATATCATCATCATCAATTATTAATAATTATACTCCATCATCTCCTCAAACAGCAACAACATTAATTCTAGCATTATTTGATACATATTTAACAAATGAATTTCTTGATTGTGAACAATCACGTGGTTTATATATTTGTTCAAAACATGTTCCAATTCATTTCATATTAACACGTTTATTGACAAATATAAATACATCAAATGGTATATATGAAACACGTCGTGCACTTTTTTTTATATTTGGTTTTATTTTATTTCGACGACGTTCATCAACACGTTGTCTTTTACAACAAGTTTTACCTTATTTAATAAATATAAAATCAAATGAATTTATGCTTGAACCAAATGTTTATAATATGTGTATATTATTAAATATATTATTAGTACTTGAACTTAATACAAAAAATGATCAATTAGGAGATTTATTTTGTGTTAAATCATGGAAACAATTATATCAACCAACTGATTCAATGTTATTTGATACAATTGAAGATAATTCTGATGATGTTATACCAAAATCAGAAGATTCAACTGTTATAGATGTTTATCATGAATTTTTAGATTGGTCATCAAAAGAACTTTTTTCTAGTGATAATGTTCGACCAGTTAATTATTTTCTTGGATGGTTACAAACTATTCTTTGGATGTTTAGTCGAACAACTAAATCACTTAAACAATTTATTAAACCAAAATTAGTAAGTAACTAAAAACCAACAAGAATAATTTTTGTTTATAATAATAAGTTTTTTGTGTTTTTAATATAAAAGATCGCACAATTATCAGAATATTTACCATTACAATTTCCAATTGAAAAAGTATTAAGTATATTAGATTTATCAAATAATATTGAACTTGAATATGCTTCAATGGCTATAACACGTGATTATGGACGTTTACAAACATCAAATAAACGAATAACAACAAGTCTTATATATAATCAACAAGCAATACATGATGAAAATAATGCAACAACATCAGTCAATGTAACAAAAAATATTTATACAATACCAAAAAATCTTTAAATTATTCTCTATTTATATTTCGAATGTATCTTACTTGTAATATTCATGTTTCTATCGAATATGGAAAAAATTTTACAGCACCTTTTTCGTTTTTGTTTTGAATGTATATTTGTTGAGAAACATAATAAAAAGTTGCTTCTTTTTTCTCGAAAGATACATCATTTAATGTTCTATTAGAATTGTAAAATTATTTCGTTATAGACGTTTTTGAAATTTAAATGCATCATTAAAAGTGAAAATGTCTATTGTCACGCTACTTTTTCTTATAATAAAAATTCGAATAATTTAGAAGATATAAGTGTGAACTATCGAGTGTTAAGATTTTTGCCTTTGGGATAGTTTACCAAATGAGAACAATAAACTCGCCAGTGCAAAAAAAAAACGAAATATTTTTTAAGCAATTAATCTAAGTTCAGATCATTTCTTTTTTATTCTGTTTTCTCAGATTCAATTCAACATAGTATCAAGAGATAATATGTTGATCCAACATTACCTTTAGTTCATGTCGTTTTTTTTTTTTTTTTTTTTTGTAATATCAGTCTTAGTTTGTTTTGAAAGTGCATGATCAGGTTATCCGTACAAGAAAGCCATCGGAATTTGAAGCATGTTTTTTCATTATTTTATTAGAAAAACTCTTTAAAATGGAATCATGCTGTGATAAGACATGATCTTCTGATATTTGAACTTACAATAAGCGATAACCTTTCTACTTTAGAAAAAGCTTTGTGATTCCGGCTTTATTTCAAATGCTGCATTCAAAATAAATGAACTATCGTTGATATTGTTTGTTTAAAAATATCTAAATTGTTCAAAATATTGTACGAGGAGAAGTAACATGACAATAGACAAGTTCATTTTCCAGGATCTATGAAAATTATAAAACTAACTATAAAGATTTGGTTATGTAGTTCTGATAGAATATTAAATAATGTATCTTTTGGATAAATAAATTCGGCCTTCTACTATATTCGTGAGCAAAGATAAATGAGAAAAATAAACTACCACAAAAGTTTTGCTACACCCGGTATTTTTTATGAAATGCTTATTCATCGTCACATGTGAACTTCACTCTTTAGTTTCATTTTCTTTCTTTTCTTTTGTAAATTTAACCTCGCAGTTATATTCAAGAAAAGTAAAGGTGACAGATAACTAAATTCAATAGAATTTTTGTTGTGTATTCTTTATTTTTGTTTCTTTATGTATATCAAATGTTTAAAATGTTTGACAATTCGATGATTAAATATTTATGTAAAATTCATTTGAATTTTTCTTTCTGAGATGATTGTTTTAGTGAGAATCCTTATTTCAATTAGCTATGATTTATTTTATTCTCGTTATATATAATGTTTTTTTTTTGTTGACTGAAAAAAGACCACACAGTTTTGTCTTTTCTTTTTGTAGATAAAATGTATTCAGCTATTATTCGTCAAGTCAGACACAAACCATTGTTCTCGAATACTTTGCGCACTTGTCTTACATCTGTATAAAAGATTTATTTATATACAATAATAAATGAATTTTCTTTTATATATATATATATATAGAAAATGGAATCTTCTTCGAAGAGTTATGCCGGTAGTACTTCAGACAAATCATCGGAAGGTAATGAAGTAGTGGGTGCTCAGATTATTGCCGAAGCATTAAAGAAACAGGTGAGAAAAAATTAATCATGTTACTAGGAGGGACAAGGTTATAGGTATCAGAGATAGGATCAATTCGTATTTCTTTGAAACAGAACCGATTGTAGTCAAAACTGTAATAGGCACAAGAACTTCGCTCTTGCTTCGACAATTTTGACATTGCTGTGAGTCTACATTCGAAAACTGTTAGAAAAATACATACTAAAAATTGAATCTCTACTTTCAAAATACTAATTCTTTTTATGACTAAAGCATTAGAAAAAGGTACACTTGTTCATCGTAACTACTTGCGAATGTTGGAATATTTTTAGGGTATTGAATACATCTTTGGTGTAGTT
Source organism: Rotaria sp. Silwood2 (assembly GCA_905329745.1). Taxonomy (NCBI): domain Eukaryota; kingdom Metazoa; phylum Rotifera; class Eurotatoria; order Philodinida; family Philodinidae; genus Rotaria; species Rotaria sp. Silwood2. Next base: position 4,462,337 of record CAJNSZ010000001.1, on the reverse strand, counting down.
GGTATTCCAATAATTGAAGTTGCATTTGCTGCTCAACAATCACAAATTAAATATATTGGAATGCATAATGAACAAGCTGTATTTAATAAAATAACAAAAAAAAATTCTTGTCTACTATGCGTTCTATTGTAGGCATCCTACGCCGCATCAGCTATTGGCTATATGACAGGAAAGTATGTGACATTATGATAGATATATATTTGAGAGAGTATCGTTATTTGTTTGATAGACCAGCAGTTTGTTTAACAGTGTCAGGACCTGGTCTTGTTCATGCTCTTGGTGGTATGGCTAATGCTCAAGTTAATAAATGGTAAATATAAGATTTATAATTAATTAAATAAACGTATAGATATAGGCCAATGGTAGTCTTAGCTGGTTCATCTGATCAACCACAAGAATCTATGGGTGCATTTCAAGAATTTCCACAAGTATACAATTATATTTGTGTCATTGATAGAAAATAGAATTTGACTCTTTTTTTTTACAGGTTGAAGCAGCACGACTCTTTTCAAAATATGCTGCTCGTATTTCATCACTTGATCGAGTTCCATTCTTTGTGGAAAAAGTAAAATCTATATTAAAGTTTAAAATTTAATAAGAAAAAAAGAATCAAATATCTATTATATAGGCTGTTCGTTCTTCTATTTATTCACCTTCGGGTGTAAGTTATCTTGATATTCCAGGTGAACTTGTTACTTCATCTATAAATTCAAGTCAAATAGAGTAAAATATATTTGATTAAACTTATATATAATGAATATCTTCTTTCAAAGACAAGTATCAAAATATCAAGCACCTCCAAAACCTGCTGCTAGTCGTGAATCACTTGGTGAATTTTTCAATTTACTTAAACAAAGTAAAAAACCACTTGTAATCGTTGGCAAAGGTAATTATTCGTATGCAGACATATGTCTTTCACAAATAATTCGAATCATTAGGTTGTTCGTATGGATTTGCTGAAGAAGAAGTAAAAAAATTTATTGAACAATACAATTTACCATTTCTTGCAACACCTATGGGTAAAGGAACATTGGACGATCGTCATCCATTATCTGTTGGTGCAGCGCGTTCAACTGCATTAAAAGATGCTGATTGTATTATTTTACTTGGAGCACGTCTTAATTGGATGCTTCATTTTGGTAGACCACCTCGTTTTGATCCAAATGTTAAAATAATTCAAGTAAAACTTGATTGTAGTTTTGTTTTCATTTTTTGATAAAGTAATCTTTGTTTTTCGATATATTCAGATTGATACAGATACAAATGAATTACACAATAATATTCAAAGTGCATTAGCAATTCAAGCTGATCTTAAAACAGTATTAAAACAAGTAAATGATATTGTTTATCTATTTGTTAAATGAATAAAAATAAGAGAGATTTTTATTTTTTCTAGTTGAACGAAAATGAAACAAAATGGAAATATGATGCAGCAACACAATGGTGGAATTTACTTAGAAAAAAATTGGCTACAAATAAACAACGAAGTGATGTAAGACGATAAAAAAAAACGAGACAATGAATTGATAATTTTTTATGAAAAAAGAAAAGAGATGAACAATTATCTATACATTTTAGAATAGGTTTTTTTCGAATGAAAAGTTAATTATTTTAAATATTCATAGTTTCTATGCATAGTGCATATTATATATATATACATATTGTGTCTGATTTGCTCTTTTTTTTTTAGGCTCTTATGAATTCAAAAGATAGTTCTATGCTTAATTATTATTCAGCATTGGATGCAGTATGTTTGAATTAAATCCTTAGTTTTCTTTTCGTTGAATTTATTTTTTGTTTTTTTAGATTCAATCAATTATTCCAAAAGATGCAATCATAGTAAGTGAAGGTGCTAATACAATGGATATTGGACGAACGATATTATTGAACTCTAAAGCTCGTCATCGACTTGATGCTGGAACATTTGGTATGGACTTTTATTTTGTTTGATTTTAAGAAAAAAGATCAAATATTTGAAAATTTTTAATTATTGACAAACTATTTAGGTACAATGGGTGTTGGTCCAGGTTTTGCAATAGCAGCAGCTATTTATTGTCAAGATTATGAACCTGAAAAACGTGTAGTTTGTGTTGAAGGTGATAGTGGTTTTGGTTTTAGTGGTCTTGAATTTGAAACGGCTGCTCGGTAAGATTAGTCATCATTCATATATCTATCAATTTATTTCTTTTTATTTTCATTTCAGTTATAATCTTCCAATTATATTTATCATAATTAATAATGGTGGTATTTATGCTGGTATCGATACAGATTCATTTCAAGAAATGGCTAAAAAAGATGCTACCCTAAAGTATAACTTGACTCTTTAATTGATAATCAACCTATGTGTAAAAAAAAGACTTTACACAATTTGTCTGGTCAATTAAGTCACTTATGAGAATTCAAAGCAATTAGTCAGAATAAGGATTTAATGCTCTTTCTAACTACATATTCAGAATTCTGTTTCTGGCTTAAAGTTAGTTCACTGAGAATAAATCTTTGATGACCGCTAAAAACGACTTTTCTACACAATGTAAAATTAAAAGACATTTGTAAATATGTTTTCTCATTTTATGAACACCTAGATATCATTGAAGATGATTAAATTAGAACCAGCATTTGATTATCTTTCTAAATTATTGTTCAGAGTTTTTTTTTCTGATTTATGGTAGGTGAGCTATGAACAACCATTTAAATAAATCAAAAATGTTAAAATAGGCTTTTTTTTGTCATTCATAACTTCGCCGGGGAGGATATTTTAGCATAATTTTAACTTTTTGATGTTGTAGAGATTATAATTTTCTACTAAGTTATGGATTACAGTAAACTAGAAATCAAAATAATCAAAACTTATAAACATTTGCCGACTAATTATTGAATACAATAGATTTTGATCGTGTCTATCAATTTCTAAAAAGAAAAGCAAAGCGTTTCTTTTCTAGAGTAAGTCTCGTTCTTCAAATTGATGAATCACAAAAATTTTTTATAATTTGAATTGAGGCTCTTTTAATCAAAATATAAAATTGAACTACATGAAAAATTCTTTAAAGACGTGGCCGTTTGATCTTCGGCAAAAGTTGGTTCTCAATCAACTAATTATAAGCTAGAAAAGGAAATTCTAAATATATATAATTTGAAACAGCATGAAATTCTAATTCTAGCTGGTGGCATTTGATTCTCTTGAATGAGTTATAACTGATGGAAAATTGACCAGACATGTCGTACAAAGATGTTTGACACATAGATTATTTTTATATTCTTTTCATTAAAAAAAAAATTAGTTTACCACCAACATCATTAATGCAAGCAAATTATGAACGGATAGCAGGAGCTTTTGGTTGCCAAGGTTATTTAGCACGTTCAGTAGAAGAAGTAAAAAAAAGTGTGCAATCCGCATTAGCTGAAACAACTCGTCCATCAATTATTAATGTTTTCATTGATCCATCATCTGGACGTGTTCAACAAGCATGTTGATTAGTTTTTTAACCATACAAATTATAATCTCTATTTTATTATAGGAGCATGCCTGGCTTACTCGTTCAAAAATGTGAGATTGATTAGATTCAATAAGACTTAAAATTTCTTTTAATTAATCTTTTTTCTTTTTTAAATAAAAAGATAACCTGATTGAAAAATGCTAATACTTTTTTGTGTCTTGTATCTGTCATTCAAAACGTCGTCTTGACGAAAGAAGAATAAGTGCAAATCTCAGACACTCGATGACAGTAGATGCAGAGAGAAAAAAAGAAAGAAATAATTATAAAGAAGCGTCATCGTTGTCTTCGTTTATTTTCATTTTTACTGACATTTAATCCAAGTGAGAAAAAGCATTCAAGTGATAATGATGAACGTTGAAGAGCAAAAAGGAGATTCATCAAATAGAAGATTCAAGGTTTTATTATCATCTTTTTTATTTTTATTTCGTCAATTTCGTTTATTTTTCTAATAGAACTTTCGAAAGCGTTTTTTTCAACCATTTATTAGTCGTTTTATGATTAATAAAAAAGATGAACAACAAACAAGTCTTTTACACGAACCCAATCAACAAATGGAAGCACCTATTCGAAATGAAGACTTTCAAGTGTAGGTCAAAGTTTTATTGAAAGGAAAGTTTTATCAATAAAAAACAGTTACTTGTTTTCAGTACTGGTTTTGTGATTGATCAACAAAACTATTTATATCATTATTGGCTTGCAATTATTTCATTTGCTGTTGCCTATAATCTTTTATTAATACCAGCTCGATATGCATTTAATCAATTGAATAAAAATTTAAGAATTTTTTGGATATCATTAGATTATACTTTTGATATAATCTATTTAATTGATATTTTTCTACAATCGAGAACAGGTTAAAAAAAAACAAAAAAAAGAAAATATTAAATAGACAAGAGAAATTATTCTTTTTAGGTTATTTTAGTCATGGTCTTTTTGTACATAATCATTATGTTTTATCTCGTAATTATTTTACATCACGTCAATTTTATTTACGTGATCTTTTATCTATTATTCCAACAGATTTTTTATATTTAATTCCAAATTATCGTTTTATTTCTATAATACGTTGTAATCGATTTTTACGTATTCATCGTCTTTTTGAATTTCAAGAATTAACAGAATCACGTACTAGATTTCCTAATGCATTTAGAATTTTCTGTCTTATATGTTTGACTCTTACACTTATTCATTGGTAAAAAAATATAGCTTTGTTTTCTTTTCTGATATAAATACAATAGAAGAATACTTGAATTTCACTTTAGGAATAGTTGCGCTTATCTTCTTATTTGTCAACATCTGGGTTTTGGCACTGATAGATGGGTATTACCAGCTGCGGCTAAAAATGAATCAGTTGCAATGCTTTATACATATTGTTTTTATTGGTCAACACTTTTATTAAGTACTATCGGTGATGTTCCATTACCTGTAAAAAGAGCCGAATATCTATTTGTATTGTTTGATTTTATGATTGGTATGTTATCAACAAAAGAAAAAGATATTTAGAGTTCAATAATTGTTATCAAAAATAGTAATTAGACTATAAGAAATTCTCTTCATTTATAAACTACTATTTTTATCGGAATGACTTTACATTGTTAAAATTATTTCAAAATATGATATTAAAAACCTAATATGAGATAACATTTTCTAGTCATGGTTTTAATCTATTTTTCATGAAATTATTCTGAGATGTCTATTGAAAATTATTTCAAATTTTCATTGCTTGACTTATTCAATTAGCGAATACTTTTTTTTTGTCTTGGGCGTTTGTTTTCACAGAAAACAAAAATATTATATTGAGCTATAATCTTTAGTAGTAGCTTTGATAAATTTTCAATTTTTAAATTCGTAAGTTCATCAGTTATCCTTAAGAATTGATAACTTTCTAAAGAAATAATCATTTGAGAAAATCCTAATATAAGATATACTCAATTTAATTCGAACCTTGGTGGTTTTATTTTGATAGGTATACTAATATTTGCGACTATTATTGGTAGTCTTGGTACTATGATATCATCACAAAATCAATCAAGTATAAAAAGGAAATATTTAAGAAAAAGAATTCTTTTTTCTTACATTTTCTTTCTAGGACAACAAGTTCGTGAAAAAATGGATGAAATAAAACGGTATATGAAATTTCGTTCCGTTAATCGAAAACTTGAACAAAAAGTTATAAAATGGCTCGATTATTTATATACAAATCGACAAGTATTAAATGAAGAAATGGTTTTAAACTCAGATTTAAGTGTTGAATTACGTAAAGATCTTGCTATTAAAGTACATTTAGAATCCTTACAACACGTTACATTATTTCGTGATTGTGAACCTAATTTACTTATTGAACTTGTAAAATTAAACTGTTCTAATAGTATAACATTTTTATCTTTTTTATTTTATTTGAAAGGTCACAAAGTTAAAACCAATTTTTTTTGGTCCAGGAGATTATGTTTGTCGAAAAGGTGATATTGGAAAAGAAATGTATATTATTAAACGTGGTCAATTAGGTGTTGTAAGTGATGATGGAAAGACAACATTTGTTGTACTTAAAGAAGGTTCTGTTTTTGGTGAAATATCTATTTTAAATATTCCTGGTATTTTCTTTATCATTTTCTTTTGCCTTTCTTTTTGTTCAAAATATCTATTAAGATTTAATTATTAGGTTCAAAAAATGGAAATCGTCGTACTGCAAATGTTAAATCTTTAGGTTATTCTGATTTATATACATTAACAAAAGAAGATCTATGGCTTGAACTTGATAATTATCCTGAATCTTTATCAAAAATAATTGAAAAAGGTAAATCAATATTACGTAAAGATAATCTTCTTGATGAATCATTAACTGATTCAAAACGATATGTTGAACAAGAACAATTATTAAGTATACAAGATCGTATTAAAAAATTAGTTGATATAGAAAAAACATTGAATAATCGTATAACAACATTTTTTGATGGATATGTTGAATCAATACGACAATTGAAACAACAATTATCAAAAATGGAATATCAATTTGGAGTAAGAAAACAAAGTATAAGTTTATCAATGAATGTACCAATGTCAGCACCAGCAGTTCCATTTTTTTTAAATCAATGGAAATCAAATACTTCAGTTAATTTACTTAAATTTAGAAGTATACCATCTATGGAATTTGATGATTAAGAAAATTATATGGAGTTTTTATGACTTTTCCCTTGAATATTGTCTTGTAAAAATTTCTCTTTTTCGTTAAAATAAAACACCATAATAATAAATAAACTGATGTTCCAATCGAAAATTTAATCATTGGCTATCGAAAAGATTCGTTTGGTCGTAATATTGTGATTCATCATTAGTGTAGAATGAACAAAAAGAGACAAAGAATAGATAGTGTATATGTACAAAGACTTGTTAATATGATGACCTTTTATGTTTAAATAAGAAGATGTATAAATATCTTTTTTATAGAATTCAATTCGTATTTTAATCCTTTTTAGATATTCATCAAATCGTTTTAATCAATATCTACGAAAAAAGTTGTTTTATCATCTTTCATAATGCTTCTTAGTGACGTTGACAAACTAACTTATCGAGAATTACAAACTGAATTAAAATCTCGAAATTTAAAAGCAGTAGGAAAAACTGAAATACTTCGTGAACGTCTTCGACAAGTATTAATAAACAACAATGAAGATGAACCAATGTCAGATTATCTTGATGAATGTTCGATTTGTTTGGATAAATTATCATTTGATAGAAGAACAACAATAATAACAACATGTTTACATCGATATCATCGTATATGTCTTAAAAAATGGATTGAATCAAATGGTGAATTTTCACTTTGTTGTCCCCTTTGTCGATGTTCATTAGCTGATGATCGACATATTAAACAAGACGGAGATAAAAAATTCATCGTGTAACAAATAAAATAATAATAGATCTTTTTTCGGTTTCTTAATATTCTTCATATGTTGATCTCTAAATCTTTGTTTCTTTGTTTTCTTTTCTACCGATGTTCAACTTTTTTTGTCTTCGCTATTCCTTGTTATTAAAAATAATAGATAATATATAAATGTATTTTTTTTTGGATTAATCATAAAGCTACATATGAAAGTATACACAATGTGATCGATATGGTTTTTTTTCTTTGCTGTAATATTAGGATAATTTTGTAAGGAAAATCAAATAAAATTAAAAAGACACATTTGTCAATATTTTGCATGATCATCTGTTTTTTATTTTGATAGATAATTGAGAAAAGTTTTCATGTGGATAAAAACAAAGGAAGCGATTGCTGTACTTTTTCATACGCCATCTGTAATTTCGTATTTTTCATTCGTCAATGATACTACTCAATATAAAATGATGAGTAGAACGAAAAAATAAACAAAATTATTTAAGTAAAAAGAAAAACCTATAAATAGTAAATGATGTATTCATTAAATATTCTAAAGTTGTTTCTTAAAGTTTATTCTTATTTTTCTTCTTAGGATACGTTAGTCGGAAATATCAGCATATCTTATGAATCAGCATTCAGTCATGGGCACTTTTTTGTGCGTCGGTGAGTCTTATCATAGAAAATGATGTTTATTTCTCGAAATAGTTTTGACTAAGATTTTCTTTTAGTATCATCTGACAACATGTGACCAAATCAAGATTTAGGAATCTGCCATAATTAACAAGGCTCAATCGTTTGTCACATTTTACTGAACATCAGCATTTATTTTCTTTGTATGTTTATTCGTTTGAAAGTCTTTTTTGATTTTAACGCTTGGAACCCCAATGATTAAGGAAACGTTGGCATTGCTTTTTTTTTCTTGAACCATCCATTATTCATTTATACTGAATTAGCTTTTCGTATGAAGAATGAATACTATCAAGTATTCTTTTAGATATTTTTTTTGGTTCTCTTTCATTCGTATCAAAAAACAAAAAAAAGTTTTATAAAAACAAAAACATAATGCTTAAATCACAATCAACATCAGTAACAAATCCAAGAGCAGATGGTGAACTTTGTCGAAATGCTTGTGGTTTCTATGGAAATAAAATATGGGATGGATTTTGTAGTAAATGTTATCGTGAAGTATATCAACAAGCAAGACAAATTCAAGAAGTGTATGATGGAAAATTAAGGTAAAAACAAAGTGTTCAACGAGATATTTGTTCTTTAAATTTATACTAATGAATTATGTTTTAGCGGCTTTATATTGTAAAAATTAAAATGCTTATCATACCATCATAAATCATTCTTTTATGTGACATAAGATAAATATCTGTCTCTGTTTTCTAGTAGAATTTCTATGAAAGTTAACATATTAAATAAGGTATTGTGTTTTTTATTAATATCAGAAAACATTTGTTTTTCTTCTATCAGTTTAACTTTACCTCCGTTGGGCTACTTGGAATAACCATTTGTAGAACGATTGCAGAAAATAAAATAAGTATTGAATTTGCAAAGAACAAGAACACTTTTTGTAGTGAACTTCATGGACTATTACCTGAAAAAAAGAATTTTTTTTCCCCGCTCGATACTTGAAATATCTAATCTACAAAATCAATAATTTTGAAAAACATGAAAAAAATTCGAATTTTCCGAAACAAATTGTTCTCTACACCTACAGCTAATAGAAATCTTTCAGAGTTCACTAATAAGTTAGATATGTTTTCAAAGTTTCATAATAATTCAATGAATTACACATACTAAGATATATAATTGGTCATAGAATCACCATTGGACAGTGAGAAGGAAATCACGAACATAATTAATATGTTTATTATAAATCTAAACTTATGACAAGTTCAAATAGTATTTATTATGAATAAAATGACTTCAAAGGTTATAAAATGATTCAAATCAAAGTAGATGATTTTTTAACAAGATTTGTCAAAAACATATAAGTTCTTTTCACATTGATTTTCATCAATTTACTCCTTCCTTTTTTCCATGATTCCAACAACATTGGAGAAATGTTGCTTTTACGCATTCTATAATATGATCAACGAAACAAGAATCAAGGCTTAGTATATCGTTCAATATCCTTACTCCATCATATGATCACTGGACCAAATAAACGATCCTACACAAAGAGATGGATATCCGACGGATCAGACCATATAATTGGCATATTAGGCAGGCTAATCCTATATTTATAAAGTTACCGTATCAGTGATTCTTCTAGAACCGTTGTTGAGAAAGGGGGATAAAGGATTAACAATCAGAAATTATACAACATAGATGGAAAAATTTCTCATAAATTTTAAATCTTGTGTAAGTCTTATTTAGATATTGACGAACTTTCAAAATAATAACAATATGTATATACAGTATCGGACAAAAGCCTCCACCCACACAGATATTAGCTAGCATAGACACCGGAGGTCTGAAAATTTGTGTTCATATAATCCACCCAGAATGTAGGTCAGAGCTATGAGCTTCTTCTGATTGCTAAGATACTGCGAGAACTATGACGGATGGTAATGAATGGCACTTATTTTTTTCTTTGAACTTCATATTTCGGAAAAGAAAAGGTATTACGGGTCACTTGATTCCTCATTATTCACGGCTTTACTCTAGCTACCGACGCTATTAATTTCATCGAAATCCATAAATGCTTACCAGAACTACGGGCACTTTACTGTGACTATTCGAAATTCGAAAAACTCCCTTTTGTAGTTTGTACCGCATAACTGAATAATTCTAAAATAAATCGAGCTCAAACTTTGAAATAAGCTTCACTGGTAGCTGAACATTATTGCCTGCAAGTCTCACGAAAGAAGCATCTTCCAAAGAGAAATAGTGTACCATGTATTGTCATGTTGATGCCAAGGACTCAGAGATGTCTAAAGACAGTAATCTTGCACTGAATAGCATGGTTTTTTGAGTGAAAAAAGATCTTACACTGTGCTTCGGTTATATAGTAAAATATCAAGAATTAATGATGTATTTGATAAAAAAAAGCAACGCAAAATTTAGTAAGCAGCTTTTTTCTGTCAAAACCCTTGCAGTAAAAAAGGCACTGCTCATTGTAATTATTGCTTTATTTAAGCAATCAGGTTGAGTATATGGCTCTGATCTCCATTCTTGGTAGATTATATGTACACAAATTTTCAGACCTCCAGTACCTGTGATAACTGAGATCTGGGTGGATAGAGACTTTTGTCCGCTACTGTATATCATTAAGATTAAAATATTTGAAATAGAAACTATATTTTTGTACGTGTTTAAACAAATTTGTTCTAGTCTTTATGTATAACGGTTAAACATTTGACGACTCAGAAGAAGATTCATCATTTTAGTATTTGAATAGAAAATTTTTTCTTAATAAATATGTCATATAAGACTGAAATTGGCCATTATTATTTTAGTAATTCAACTTCAGATGGCACGCCACCATCATCTGTTCAATCATCTCCATCATTTTCAAGTTTTCAAGAAAAACGTCGTACTAATATGAATATGCGTAATCCTATTCGACAAATGGTTAATCGAGCTGGTAGTCTTCGATGTATATTATACACGAACTAACTTTTTCTTCTTTAAAAATGGATTTTATTATTTTTTTTCTAGCAACAAGCAATTCAGTAATATCATCGTTAATGAATGAAGAACATGTTGTAGAAAATGAAGCTGCAAGTAAACATTTAGATGTAATGACAACAGATGATGCACGTCTTGATATTAAATCTCAAGTAAAAGCTTTTGCAAATAGTTTTCATAAAAAATGTTTGAATAAAAATTATCAAATTGATACACTTATACAAGATTATGGATCATTTAAAGATGCATTAAAAAAACGTTTACAAACAAATCCAATATATCGAGGTAAATATTAAAACGAAATTTTCTTAATATATCTATTATCAAAAAGATTTATTTTTTTGTCTTTTTGACTGATTTAGATGAAAATGAAGATTTATTTCTTCGTGTTCGTGATTATCTTGAAAAAATAATTTTTTCACGTGATTATTCATTAATATTTAATCGTATTGCTATTGCATGTGAAGAAAAAGATTTATCAATACAAAATCGAATATCATCACTTCATTGGATAACAGCAACAATGTTAGATACAGTACTTAATGAAAATATAACTATTGCACGTGAAGCTATTTATAAAGCTATTAATGGTATATAAAATATCATTTCATATAATAGAAAACAATTATTTATTACCTTTTTTTTTCTTCTATTTTAAATCAGCTTTAATTGAACTTGATTCTAAAACAACACCACAAGGAAAAATTCATTCAATAATGGAATGTAAAACATGTATTGAAGAAGCAATACGTGCTAGTAGTAGTAGTAGTGGAATAAATGCTGATAGTTTCCTTCCAGCACTTATATTTATTGTATTAAAAGCTAAACCACCACGTTTACATTCAAATATACAATTTTTAAGTCATTTTTCTCAACCAAGTGGTGAACAACTTTATTATTTAGCTAATCTTGTATATTTTTAAAGAAGAAACATAAAAATTTTTATTTTATCTTTTACTTTTAGGATTCAGCTGTTCGTTTTATTGAACTTTTACAAGCTCAACATCTTGGTTTATCATCGGATGATTTTTCTTTATATATGCGTGGTGAACCAGTATTACCATCAAAATTTCATACTTTATTTGATTCTTCATTATCAAATGACTCAAATAATGAACAATTACGAAAAAGATTTATACTTTATCATGAACTTGATCATCATTGTGAAAAATTTGATGAAAATATTCTTGATTTTACTCGACGTTTAACACAAACAGTAACTGATGTACAAGAATTATTAAATGGTACATATGCACGTTATCCAAATTTTGAAAAAATTCCACAATTAATTGATATTGAAAATAATGAACAAGTAGAAGATATATCGAAAAATACAAACAATGAAAAAGATATTATTGATATATTAGATGAATCAACAGCAGAAAATGAACAATTACCGGAACCATTAGCACCTGAAATAGTACAACAACAAACAAACAATGATAATTGATTTATTGAAAATTTGCTTTTTTTTTTTAGTTAAATTAATTTCGATTCCGGTGTTGGTTTTATGTGAACAGTGCTTGTCCATAGATTCTTTTACATTGTTAAATATGCGATAATGACAGAGAATTTCTCGATTTTATCTTCGTTTTTTTACTCTATGTAATAATATATATATATATGATAGAAGAGGAATTCTTTTTTTTCTACTTGGTTTAAAATTATAAATAATTTTTATAATTGAAATACATGATAATTATTGATAGATCAATCAAAACATAGGTTATCTCTACATATAAACAAAGACTATTGGAAGATATTGTCAAATAAATATGAGTAAATGAATATGATTCATACGAATAATAATTAATTTTTAACTATGAAGATCATGACAAGTAACATTTGAATGATGTCGTCGATAGTCGGCGCGATGAATAGATGTCGAAAGATGGAGGACGAATGTGATCATTCGAAAAAGATGTAACCATATCGGAATAATAATAGACAGAGGCAGATTTACCGGATCGAAAAGTTACAAATCACAACTTTTAACATAAAGTTTGGAGGACAGTTGTTTGATGTTTAGACAATTATGTTGTCATCTTTTTTTTATTGAAATATTTTTTTTTTCTATTAGGATTGTGTATGAAAATTGTTGCTGATGTACCATTTCTTTTATCTGAGTTATATTTGTATTCAAAATTATTAAATTCATTCTTCACGGCTGAATCTAATTCAATTTAACACTTAAGAATGATCATGTGAAAAAGCATTTTCTTGAACTTAAAATGCGATTTATATTAAAAGATATTGCTTATTGAAATGTCTTTATTTTCAACAATATAGGGTGATCAGTTTAGTTCGAAAAGGTTTTATATTTAAGCAAGTGTGTATTATTAATGGTCACAAAACTCTATATTATATAATGATGACTATAGCACAACTATGGTGCATTAATTGCTTGTAATAATTAACTTAGAAGTTATAATCAAAACTCATTAAAGTTCAAATCTAGAAAAATATCATAATTCAAAAAGTCGGAAAACGTTCAGAGAAAATGTTAAAATTTAAAAATTTTTCTTAGCAGCCATTCGAAAGATCTGGCAACTATGATAGTAGAGATAAATTATACAAAACAAAAACACAGTTAACACAACCAAAGCACATTTATCCGTTTGTTGTTTCAATCTAAGTAAATCAAACAATTGAAAATTAGTCATTATCAGTAATAATTGTAATGCATGATAATTATTAAGTAGAACTTCATAATAATCAATTAAAATCTGAAAGCAAATACAAATTTAGTTTGAAATCTTTATTTAATCTTATTATTTATGAACTAAAAAATCAAAATTTTCATAGCATGTGATTTTTGTAAATCAACAAGCTAATAGAACTTGAAAATTTTGAAAATCTGATTATGTCATTTAAGATGATTCGTATGGTTGAAGTATACATTAATATCATCATGTTACTTTCTTTTTCTTCCATGTATATAGCCCGCTATCGTAGTATAAATATATATATTCTGCATTCATACTAGCTCAAAATGATGTCAACATTAACAGCGGTAGGTATATATGATGTTTTATGAAATATTCACTCTATCAAAATCATAGATGTACACTAAAATGTCTGTAATATTCAATGCTGCTAATAAACTTTTACGTAGTTATGAAAGTAAAGTACCATTCGGGTAATTTATATTCTATATTTATATTTTTAAAGAAAACAAAACATGAATTTTATCTTTTGTCTTTCATAAAGATTTCGTTGGATAATAAATGTTATCGAATATGTATTTACGTTATTGTTATTTGTTAATCTTATAATTCGTTATGTATGGAATCATACAGTTATTCCAATATTGTCACGTTTTAACATTCCAATGATACAAAAATATCCATCAGTATCATTTCAAAATGATACTGTTCTTATAACTGGAGGTCAGTAAGTTCATTTTGATTTTGCTATCTCAGTGTTTATAGAACATTGTTAATATTAGCTGGTGGTTGTCTTGGTCATGCATTAGCTATTGAATTTGCACGTGAAGCTCGTTGTCTTGCTTTATTAGATATACAAAAGAGACCATTAGATGATCTTAAACATTCAATTCAACAGATCTATGGCAAAGATCATTGTCGTATTTATACTTATCGATGTGATCTTAGGTTTATTCTTGTCTATGCTTAACAAAGAAATAAAAAATCTATCAAATTTTGTATATTTTATAGTGATTTAAATGCACTCAAATATACAATAACAGCAATTCGAGAAGATGTAGGTGATAATATTTCAGTATTGATCAATTGTGCTGGTAAATCTTATTTAAAAATAACAAATCTTTACATAGAAATAATTTTGTTTTCTATATATGTTATAGCTACAGCTCATTTTAAAGATATTATGTCTCATACAGATGATGAATATCAATACACATTAATCGTTAATACACTTGCTCCAATACTCGTATGATTTCTGTTTTCTTTTGATATATTCATTTTATTGAATAGAAATGCTTCTATAATTAACAGATTATTAAAGATTTACTTGGTGGAATGATAGCACGTAATCATGGACATATTGTTAATATTGTTAGTAGTGCAGCATTAAGTGGAAATGCTTTTACTTCATCATATTCATCATCAAAAGCAGCTTTACTCAGTAAAATGTTTCATTAATTTATTCATATTATTGTACTTTGCAAAATTATTTCATAGATTTTACAGAAACACTTAATCAAGAATTAATTCTTGCTAAGGCAACTGGTGTTCGAGCTACAGCTATTTTACCATTTTATCTTGATGGTGGTATCTATACAACATTGCGTAAATAGTAAATATTGTTTGAAATATTTAGTTGTTATAATAGATAAGAAATGAAACAATATTTCTATTTAGTGGTAAAGAAAAAGTTTTAGGTATAACTCCTAAACGTTTTAATGTAGCAGCACATGAGATAATACGAGGACTTAAATCAGGTAATAGTCCAATATTTATACCTTCGTTGCAATTACGTGTAGCTCGTTTCTTACACGCGTAAGCTCGTATAAAATTTCTTTAATAAATTTTTAATATATTTTTTTTTTCATTTATATTATGAAATGTAAAGAATTCTTCCAGATGATATTTGGAATCCGTTACTTTTATATGTTCTTGGTCGTACAACACCAGTTGTCAATCAACATTAAACAAGCGTACTCGTCTATGATAAACATGCATTGTTTTTTTTTCTTTTTTCTCTTTTTACATTGAAAAGTTTTTTTTTTGTTCTTTATTTTTTAACGATTCTATCACAATCTATGATGTACAAATGAGATTTACGACACCTATTTTCTGCATTACTTTCTGCAAATATATTGTCATCCTCTTCGATCACAAGCGCATATTGAAAATATGAAGTGATTCATAAGACTTTTGATTTCACACATAATAAGCTGCATCAGATCAAGGAAAATTTTTTGGACTCACCCAAAGAATTACGAATCACTTCATCATATCTACTTATGTAGCTGATAACGTAATTATAATGCAACCTATGGTAAGGCATTTTAATGCATTATCTTTCACATAATGGAAAAATTTTGAATAATGCATTAAAGAGGTTGCATTATGATTACATTATATTCGGTATTTATGAAAAATAATGCAAAATAATGTATATTATTTTAAATTATCAGCTACGTGGGTAATACTGATGCATTATTCAGCTGTACGTGTTGTCAAAAAAATATTTGTTCTTTGAATCTATGTGCTCATAAATAAAGGATACTCTTTTATGGCCAAACTAGTGAGCTAAATAAAAATCGGGTGCGAACCTTTTTTTTTCAACAAAGTTTTGCTATAAAGGGTTATAGTGTATTTCTGATTACATAGATCGAAAGAGCAAACATTTCTTTAGAAAATAAATGTTCGAATAACAGATCAGTATTCAAGATAATGGCATGGCTTATGATTCTTTGTTCATATTCAGAAAAATTTTCTGAATTCGATGCAACTTTCTACTAATTAATATAAGTTCGAAACAGTTTAAATATAGATAATTTACTAAATTGTTTTTA
Source organism: Rotaria sp. Silwood2 (assembly GCA_905329745.1). NCBI lineage: Eukaryota > Metazoa > Rotifera > Eurotatoria > Philodinida > Philodinidae > Rotaria > Rotaria sp. Silwood2. The sequence goes on along the minus strand of CAJNSZ010000001.1, from coordinate 4,445,824 downwards.
TTGATTTATCATAATTGTAATGATCATGCTGCGACCTCATAGATCATTATAAAATTTGAGCGTAACAATCTGATAATAATGTTTCTCATTAATTCTCTGTATTCTCTCAATCAGAATCCATGTATCTACGCCATGATTGATTGCTTATTTTCGGCTCTGTGTTAGAAATTTTATTCTTATTAAGGAGCTATTGTACCAACTTTACTGACCAAATTTAAATTAAGTTCATTCAATTAACGCTAACACTTTCTTACCCATGGCGTCACTTTTATATAGATACTGCCGGTAAACCGCGGTTAACCGACGGTTCTTTGACAAAATGCGATCTCATAGAAAAAAAATTGATAATGCCCATGTCACAAAAACCGGATCAGTTTTAGCGGTAAACCGCGGTTTACCGGCGGTTCACGATTAAAAAGAACCGGTTAACCGGTAAGGAGCCGGTAAAGTGAGAAAAACCGGCAGTCTACAGTGTTTAACCGGAAAAAAGTAACGGTTTACTGCGATTTATCGGAAAAAAACGCGGTTTTCCATATAGTACGTTCTGAGAGTTTCCTCGAAAACTCCATTAAATGCTAGCGTATGAGATATAGAGATATAGAATAAATAGAGATGTAGGAGATATAGAAGATATAGAGGTATAGAAATATAGGATATATTGATTAACTGGTACAGCTAATCGTTCAATAGTGTTTGAATTTAAACATCTATTCATAAAATATACTGACGCCACTTGGCAACCCTTGCTCGAAAGAATCAATTCCTATACCTCCTATATCTCCTATATCTCATATGCTAGCATTTAATGAAGTTTCCGAGGAAACTCTCTGAACGCATCTAATCGGGTTTTTCCATGTCAAGGAGCCGATAGCCGGACCGGTAAAACCACCTGTTTTTATCCGACTTTCACTACATGGGAAAACAATCAATTTGAGCACAAGCATTATGCAATACTCATCGAGAAACAAAAATTGAATATTTAAGTTTTTCAGATCATTTATTTATTTTCACTATTTTGTATATAGAGACGTAAGCCGAAGGGTCGAACAACGGCGGCGGCTTTAATGATAAATTTTTTTTCTATAGCGGGGACGCCTACTAGACTTTATGTTTTTCTGCACCGGTGGCGACTTTAACAAGCAAAAAAAATGTATTTGCTCTTAAAAGACGAAAAAATGATCGATCACATATGTATCAATGTCAACGGCGGCGGCGCTTTTACTGTTATTAAAAATTTTCGTTCGTGGCGGCGGCGCAGTGACGGATGACGGAACATACTTTTTTACAGCGACGGCTGATTTTTCAAAAAAATCGGCGGCGGCCGCGGCTCAGCTGTACGGCTTACATCTCTATTTGTATATAGATAATTTTTCTTGTTTGATTACTTATTTCAATCGTTTCGTTGAAAACAAAATGTGTAAGTAATTGTTATTTCTTTTTTGTAATAAAATTTTTCTATGTATAAATTAGATTCACCATGGACAACATCAATGCCTTGTTTATTTTCAAATAATACTAATATTAATTGTAGAAATCATCAACAAGAACAACAATTTAATTCATCATATAATAGTAATGATTGTTTAATAAGTTCATTGAATAATCTCGATTTATCAAATCCATTTAATATGGTTGCAACAAAATCACCAGTATCATCAGTTTGGTCATTGAATAATCTTAATTATTATCATTATCAAATAAATGAACAACAACAACAACAACACAAACATGAATTAAAAAATAATTATTTTGAACCATTACCATTTATTGATGCAGAAAATCAATTAAAACAAAATAATTATCCACAATTATCTCAAAAACACGCTATTATAAAACAAAGTATCATATTTAATAGAATATTCTTGTCAAAAAATTTTTTTTGCAATTTAGTGATCGCTCGAAAAACTAAACAACAACAAGATAATCATCATCGCTCCCATTACAACAGTTGCGATAACATATTTTCTTCAACATCTGATCGAAAAAAACGACATATTTGCAGTTTTTGTAAAACAAATGGTGAATCAGCTAGTGTTTATACTTCACATGGTAAATTCAAAAAAAATTTTTTTATGAAAAAGCATATAATCTTTCTCTTATAGTTTTACGTAATATTGATAATGAAATTGAATGTCCTATTCTTATGGCATATGTTTGTCCAAAATGTGGTGCCACTGGTAAATCAGCTCATACAATAAAATATTGTACAGCTTTATCTGAAGGTGAACGTGTTGCATTGCCAACGGTTAAATTATTTAAAGAAGGTCGATCTTCTTCAGGAAATATGAATTTATTCAAAAAATAATATTCAATTGCATTGTGTATATATTCATCAAAATTAATTGTTGTCTTATTATATTTGTTTTTTTTTTCTTTAAAAGTTAGTTTTATTTTTCAAATTTATGTAATGTAAAAGAATCCATAAGCATAAATGTTGTTTTTTGTTCTAAAAGAAAAGAAAAGAATGATTCATATGTTTATATATATAGATATATAAATATGTATATGAAAGAATAAACAAATAGAAAAAAAAAACAAAAAGTATCTTAAACAGGGTCCACAGAAGTGAACCAAAGTCTATAGGCTCACTTCTTATCGAAGTTATAAGCCAATCAGATGAAAAATTCATATTTTACAACCATCCAAAATATTTTTTTCTTTTTTCAACTTGATAGAGATAGGATAGTATAACACGTAATGTATAACGTAAACACAATTTATCCTCTTTTTATTTTTCTTTCGGACGAAAATCTTGAAATAACTTTTATTTATTTATTAAAGTAGTACTATCGAAGGAGAGCGATCAAAGAGACTAAGTATAACTCGGTAATATTCGAATATTATCGACGACAATAATATGTTTCTATTTCCAATTTACACGGTATCTCTTCGTATTTGATATTCTGTTTTTTTTCTTTTTAAAATATAAAAATAAATTATTCACAACGACAAAAAAAATTCTAAGTATTAAATCAGTGATGATACTAATTTCGGCCGATTGTATTCTCGCTGGATCTTAGAATAATTTTCAAACAACAATTATGTCGTAAGAAATTATAAAGCTGCATAGCCATATTTCATGCTCGTTTTGCAAAATTATCATCATTACTGGATTTGAATTTATTAGTTAATATGAACAAAAAAAAATCATTTTGTATCTGATTTTGAATTGCCCGGAAAAATATAACCAATTTTCCTATGCTACTAACATTAAATCTAAAAAATAGCTGCAAGACTTTCGGGAGAACACACTTATTATGTCATTGATTTGCCTATGACAAAGTGTTGATTAGAATGTGTTTCTATGTTTAAATCGGAAATTAGTTGGTAATAACGGATTGTTCAGGAACGATGGACTTTCTATATTTTAATTATATGTGTTTTAATACTTGCGGATTGAGACTCGATTTGTTCAAAAGCGTTATTTTTTATTTTTTTACAAAATAGAATAGTTTTTATTAATGTAAATGAAATTCATTATTTTTCCGGAGAGGCTGCAAAAGAAAGTCGGAGATACAAAATTTCTAAAATAACATTTTTCTAAACAGTTCTTTTTAACCGGATATTTCAATTGTATACAAAGAGTATCTATCGGTGTAACCTTTTGCCAATGGATAGAAGTAAAAAGTTTCTCCAAGTTTAAATAGTTCAAGGCTAAAATATGAGGGTCTGAGTATGGCTGTGCGCATCGGTGGCGGTGCGAAACCTTATCGGCGGGGCGGGACGGAGCGGTGGCAGCGTGACTTTTTGACTGCCCCGTCCATCTCTGATACGGATATATTTTTTTACAGTGAAATGAGTAGTAAAAATTAACGAACATACTTCACGAATTTACTATAATTGCTTCACTTGTATTCTTTTTGCAAGGTGGCCATATACCGATTCGACTTGATGTGCTTCTCTCCGTCTTGGTACCGGACATGTTGGCCATGGTACAAGAGTTTTCAACTGCTTTGTATTCTTTTACTAACACATCCGTCGAAGAAAACAATATCACGAATAATTTTACTATTTCTAAAGAAAAACAATTAAAACCAATAGAAGAATGTTGGAGAAAATCAAGAAATAAAAGAAACTCTGGACGTTATACCAAACAACCAGATGAATTTATTATTACAGAATTAATGTCATCACTTATTGCGCCAACAAATGATATTGAGAGCCCCCCTCAGAAATTTCATTTTTTGGTAAAATAATCGAAGTCGAGTTTTTATCATAGGAAGATGCAGCGAAGTTTCCTCTTTCAGAATATATATAAGTTTTTAAAAAAAGGTCAAATTTTTACAGATTTTCGTAGGAGATTTTCACCTCACTACTCGGTTTTCGGAGAGATTTTCGCAGTTTTTGTAATTTTTGGGAAGACTACTTTTTTACATCTATCAGCATGGAATAAACATTCTTATATCATATAGTACAGCCTGTAGTGCTAGCTTACGCCATCTATTGCGTGCTTTCAAAAATTCCATATAAATATTATCAATATACCATTATTTTCTGCATTTGAATGAAAAATCCATTTCTAAAACTTCTTTAGCGTTTTTCTCAGAACATGGTTTCCGATTAGAAAAATTGAAATAACTTTCACCCAGTTCAAGATATACCCAATATTTTTTTTTTGTTTTGAAGGTCTCAATAAGGGTAAACTTTTGTCTGAACAGATTTTTTATAATTGATTCCTGGTTTGAGAAAAGTGGAATTTATTATCGCTGGATCACCGTTTTTCGTGCTGATTTTAAGACATGTCTACTGAAATGTTCATAAAAAATGAACAATATAGAATTTAAAAATTCTGTTCAGACAAAAGTTGTGTACTGACATTAGCTTTAATTTGAGACCACCCCGAGCTCTATACCTCGTGTTACAGTGGAGTTATATCCATTCTCCTGAAGGCCTATGAATCAGCTGGCAATCCGGCCCAGTACAATCGATCGAGCTGAAATTTTTACCAGAAGCGTATCTCATCAGGATTACTCATCCCTGAAAATTTCAGCCCAAACGGACCATTCTAAGTGGCAAATCGTTTCTGAGGGGGGTGGGGGTGGGGGGCTTAAGTAGACTTCTCTTCTGACAGAAAAACACTATGAATTTACCGTGATCATCTGGATAAAGTCAATTGTAAGCATCAGTGGAACATTGAAAAGGCGTTATTTTCATGTCATTCAATCTCATATCGGAGAAAAACAAATCAGTAAATCATTTTAATACTTCGCACGGCTGCCTTTCTCTTCTTTTCATTGTCTACAAGAAAAGAAATCTGTGATGTTCTTCCAAATTCCTACTAAATCTCCGAATATGATATCATCTCTTCACATTTTTCTTATGACTATTCTAAACAATGAACATGCATCGGTGAGTATATTGCATAAGAGAAGACAGATGAATAATTTCAAAGACTTTTTTCGCACAATCCACAATGTTTTTCGATTGTCTCGAGGTATTCGATTTCAAAACAGAAGCAGTTTCTGAAAGAATTTTTTAATCGAATGAAATTCATTTCGAATTGAAGATCGCGCGATTCTGTTTTTTAGTGGCTTTTAAAGAGAAAGTTGAGTTTAACTAAATGGATTTGTTATTCAATACAGATCAGAGCCGGAAAAGAGGAAATTTTTGACTTGCTCACTCCTTCTCGTGAAAAGCTTTTCTCGTCTCATCCCACCCCGAGCAATAGAGTTCCCGGACCGGGCTCCATCCCGTTCCGACCTCTGATGCAGATCAACTAGATTTCTCAAGATTTTTCTCTCGAGTTGATAACGTGTTTTTTATTCCATTTCCGAATAGAACTCAACAATCAATGATGTTCAAAGCCTGTTTTGTGATGAATATTTTCTTTGGCATTATGTTTATTTGTATTTATTGTCAAATCAAATTATTTCATATCAAGAACATCAGTACATTGTTGCTCTAATATTTGAAAATGTGAAGCATTCATTGAGGGCTTCAAATTCATCAATGACAGTTGCTTCTATTCTGAAGAAAAAGAGGAGTCATACTTTTATAGTCGAAAATAGAAGATTGAATGAAAAACACCAGCCATCTTTAGCTATCGAGAGTTGTTTCACTATTCCGTAGTATTTCTCTCTGAAAAATGAACTTTATACAAGTAATGCTTGATGCTCGGTGTTTCAACTCAATAGAATTTCATAATGAAAGTCTATAACGGGAGAAGTTCTACGATGAAATGCAAGTTGAAGGACTCAAGAGTTCAGCTTGCTCATCCGAGAAAATGCGATGAAGAAAATCTCTTTCAATTCTTGTCGTTTCAACTATTAGAACACATTATTTACCTTCCACTGCAAGATGAATTTTACTGATGAAAGAGGTTGAATATTGTTCAACTTTGAAATATGGTGGTTTGTTGAGCGTCTCTTTTAATCTTTCAAGTTTTTCATTGAAAAACTGAATGTCTGGGTCAGAAAAATCTTCCTGTTTACGACATTGAGTGATTTGTTCGTTCAATTGTTTTAATTTTACATTCATGTCGGTGACGAACCTGCTCATACACCATGAGAGTTCTCGACGAGCTTTATTTGCCGTTTGTCGAATCTTTTCGATTGATTCGAGTTCCCACTCATCAATTTGTTTCATTAATCCATGTTTTTGTGGATCAGCTTTTTGTCCATCAATTTCAATATTGAACTCGTTAAATTGATCTTCAATTGTGCCTAACTGTTCGCTCAATTCATTATGATGTTCATTCATATGATTGAGGCAAAAATCTTGAGAACATCCACCACATTTCACTGTATGTTTTGTTTTTTTGCATTTAACGCAAGAATTTTTCAAAATCGTCGATGCCATGTGTATGTCTACTTTGAAAAGAGAAAGAAATTAAATAAAAGAGGAATGAGAATATGTGATAGCATCACATGCTAACTTCGTTCTTTGTTTTGTCAACAAAATGGTAATAGCATTAAGATGTTTCATTATGGATCCGGATTTTATCATCAGAAAATTCGCAACCAATCGGAATCGAAGTTTCATAGCTATCCATCGAAAAGAGGGAATTAGTTTGTTAGTTGAATTCCAATTCTTGGATCCTAATTCAAACCAAAAGAACCCTATTTTGGCATGTTCTCATCTTTCGTCACTACATGACAAACCTATTCATTGGGTGTGGGTGTGGGGTGGTGGTGGGGGTGGGTGTAAGTGTGAATGAGAACACTATTGACACTCACCCACACCCAACCCCACCCCACACCCACACCCTCCTGAATCTGCAAGAATTTTCAGTATGTCTTGATAAATATATAGAACACTCGTTTACCTAGGCAACGCTAAAAACTGTAGCTCTCTATTCCTTTTTGTTCTTGAGTTATTCAAAAAATAGACACGTACACAGTCTTTTTGGATGGACTATAGTGAAGAATTAGTTGATTCTGTATCGAACTTTTCCTCGCATATTTCCTGGTGCTGTTATTTCGAAAAAAAAGTTTATCGAGAGCAATAGAATTCATCTTCTATGCAGATTCTTTTTCAAAAGATCGACATGATCTTCGTATTTATAACAGACGGAAACGTGTACCAAGGACTGCATCAATTTATGATTTGTACTCTATGCCATTTTTTCGCTCGGATACCAAATGCAAGTAGAAGAGAGAACCAGACAGGACTGAGAAAAATGAGAGAAGAGGAATAAAATAGATGCGACTTTAGATATGAAGAAATTCGGTAGACTTTGTTTTTCTAATCCACTTGCTAATCAAGATTACGCAATAAATTGTCATGTTTGATGCAATATGCAATGATGATAAATTCTTCTAAGATGTTGATTCGCAGAATATAGCTTTAAATAAAATGTTATCGCTGACAAGATCTATGAGTCTCATGTGTTTCCTAGCAAACAAATAAATACTTTTTGTTTTGAATGAAAAGGGTAAATAGGAATGTTATTTTCAAAAAAAATCATCAGATGAATAGAAAAACACCTTGTTTCGTAGATAGAGACAGCAAATACAAAAGACGGATAATAAAGAATGATACTATTTATCTGTCGCTGTTATATTATTGAGTATTCATTACTTTTTCTTGATCTGTTCTAAAAAATTTGCTTCACAGTTCTTCGAGAAATGGCATCCTTGATTCCACTAGCGAGCTATCATGGCCGATTTCGTCTTTCGCTTCACAAGACCCCTCGGATGGCTTGATTCCGGTTATCCTAAAGTTAGGATAGAATCTGTTAGCGTCCATGGATGTTACGACATGACGCTAACTTCTCATATATGTATTTGTTTCTTTTCATTCCTGCAATATATATATCTATCGTTCTATTGATCATCATGTTCTTATGGTGGTCATCTTTTTTCATCCTTCCTTTTTCGTTCTACTATATTCTTTCATTTTCCTATCTCGTTCTAATTTGCTTCTCTTCTTTCTCTCTTTTTTTTCTTGGTCGTAGTT
>CAJNSZ010000001.1:4410796-4437402 GCA_905329745.1 Rotaria sp. Silwood2 | reverse complement strand
GAAAAAATCCCTGTACCCCACCTCAGCGATGGTCTGGTCAAAAATCACAATTTTTTCGATAACTCAGCCATTTCTTGGCGGATCCTTTTCATCTTCGAACTCGACCGAGATATTGTCAAGACTAAACTGTGTAGAAAATTTCATCGCAATCTGACTCTCCTTTCGAAAGTTATCGTGTAAACGGCCGGACGGCCGGACGGACACACAGACCGATTTTAGTAGTGTACTCACTTTTTGAGTACACTAAAAAGCGCCAGGACGAAATCATTATACAAAAATATTGTAATCTATGCCTAATTTTTGTGTATAATTATTCTTTTTATTTCCCCCAGATTAAAAAATTAAATACACAAGTGCATAAGTGAATTCATTTTAGAAATAATCCAATGATTCATTCACATCAGTCAGTAGATCACTTTAACAGTCACTTATATTTGATGAATGAATTAATTGCTTAGTTGAACTAACACTCGTTTCACGAGTTTTTTTATTTCTTAATTGTTCTTGTAATTGCTGTGTCCAATTAACCATTATATTAATAGGATCTTTTGTTTTCAATGTTGAATTTGTTGATTCATTTATATCAACAGCATAAATATGTTCATCATCTAATTCTTTTTGTTTTTGTTTAGCCATAGTAGCAACAGTAAATGATTGTATAAGTACATTATCAGGTGTTGTACTTTGATTTAATGTTCGATATCCATTATTTTGAGAATTTAATAATGTTTGATTATGTATATGTTCAGGATTCCACACTGTATTCATTACATGATAATTCGTTCCGTTTGATGTTAATATTCCATCAGATGTTGATATATTTTTTACTCGTAAATTATTATCACTTATAGATGAATTTGATGCATGAAGATCTTTTTCATTGATATTTTCATCATCATTTTGTTCAGAACAACATTTTAAGCGATAACATGTACATCCAATAGTATTAATAATATTTTCCCAAGGTAAATCAGATAATGTTAATATGATTACTAAACCAATTACAACACCAAGAACAGACCAAAATGCAGCTGAACGTTGACTTTGAGTTGGATCATCAAGTGCTGAAAAGTAAAAAAGCACAAAATTCTGCTTAGAATAAATTATATTTCAATCCATACGTATTTCGCAATTTGATCCAGTATAAAATATATCAGAACAATTACATGTATAGTTATCTATATCATCTATACAGATTCCACCATGTAAACATGGTGATGATAAACATTCATTAATTTCAGTTTCACAATGTTGTCCAGTAAATCCTGATGAACAAATGCAAATTTCTCTTCCAACATTCATATAACATTTTGCATTATTTTGACATGGATGACTTTCATTACATGGTACTAATAATAGAGAAAAAAAGAGATTTTTTTCTATTAAAAAAAGAAAAACAAACAAACCTTGATATTCACAAATGAAATTCAATGATTTCTTGTCATCGTCATCAGCTATTTGATAATTTGTTTGATTTGAATTATAAATAAGTTTATAATTCGATCCATTTCCTGTTACTGCACGTTCGTTTACTTCAAAATACCATGTTATTGATTGATTTGACCAATCCCATGATGATGTTGAAACAATACCATCAATCCAAAATTGAGTTTCGATACCATAAGCTAACGAAATTTTGAAAAGAAAAAACCAATTATATTAAATATGAAAAAAAAGAGATAAATGAATTGTCAAGTTAATTATTTACCTTTCATCCAATAATATAATGATGTTTTTTCTGTAACATGTTCAAGTGCAACTAGATGAGTAGTTGAATTTATTACAGTATCATTGATTGACAATGAAGACGAATCATTGAAACAATATTGTCGAGCATCGATCCAGGCCATGTTAGAACCATTTATTATTCTGTAACATCCCAGTGCAATTTGATTGTATTGAGACGGACATCGTATTGTCTCTGCGCCATTAAGTAAAATGATTAGTAAACTTCCGATTATTGTGAACGACTATATAGGTACAAAAGTTAGATTATTCTTCATTGAATTAACATAAAACTTACCATTTAAGATTTTTGTTTTCCTCTTAAGAAATGTTATTTGTTCATTAAAAGATAACTCAAATGAGAACAATAAGAAAGAGAAGAGGAAAAAAATGATGATGAAAAGTAATAAATTCTATAGTTAGTCAGTGTTGGATTCTTCTCGTTGATGACGTTTGTATGTATTCACGTTTCAAGCCCGAATAGAAATAAATAATAAAATAGAAGACAAGTTATGTCTATATGTTTTCTTCTATTCTTCTCATTCAAGTTGAGCAAAAAATAATGAATACGAATGAGAAAAAAAACGCTTTTCCTCATTTCCTTTTCTTCTCATAATAAATTAATTCTACGTTTATGTACGTGCTGATAAAAAGAAAAAAAAAAGAACAACAACTGTAAGAAGTTTAACTATATGCTATAATAGTAAATAAGGAAAAAAATTAGAGAAAACATGCAGAAAATAATGTGTTGTGTAAAGAACACTTATTTTTATAGTCATCTTAAATCTATTGAATAATGTTTAATTTAGTTTAAAAAATCTTCAAATGGAAAAAAATTAAAAAAAAAAGAGTTTCTTTCTTCAAGGATCACAAAAAATTCCGTTGTGTTGGTATTTGTTAATGAGCATGTATAAACAAAGTCAATTTGGCTAGACCTAGCAATGAGATTGTTTAGTCTAATTTGCTTATTAACAATTTTTACTGTAGTTTTAAACATAAACCAGTAAAAACGTTTTTTATTTCATTGCTTGATAAACATTTATTTTCTGAAATTTATTTTTAAAAGAACTTAATGAAAGATTTCCGGTTATCAGCTTTTTAAGTATCGATCGGTTCATGCCAAAAAAATAATATCATGAAGACAAAAGAAAAATCAGCAATACTTTGCCAATTTTTACTATCAAGAATTAATGTATTACTTGTGATCATTGTATAAAAAAAATGATCAAGCCACAACGAGTTGAAAATAAAAGATGTTAAAAATCGGCATGGTGAACTATAGAAATATTGAAAACAAACATTCTACTGTATGAAATGATGAAAGCAAAATTTTCCAAAGTAACGAATTCAAAATTTGAATTGAGATGACAGTAAAAGTTGATAGATATAGTGAAGTACATTAATCATTGGTATTATTAGTGCATACGATAACGGTTCATGTGATTCGATGGAAATTACAGATTTAGGTCAACTAGAACTTAAGAAAACAAGCAGACATTTTGTATGCCCGACATTGAATATCACATCTATGAATAATTCTTTTATTTTACTACTATATAACTTTTTTTTTCTTCACAAACACATTTTGTTTTTTTAAAAGATTCATATAATACTCTTCATATACAAACAGAAGTATTTATTCGTGACTGTAAATGGGTATCTTTTGTTTTTTGGCATTCTATTTTTCGATCAAATTTTTGTTTATCGTATAACGAAATTGTTTTAAAATCTATAGTTGTAAAATATAGCGATGAAAACATTCGTAAAGAACTATAATCTAAAAATCTCGGTGTACTTGATACAAATAAATATAGAATTTTTCACAAGTTTTGAACATCGGCAAAACTAGTTTATATCCAAACAATTCATGATCATATACTAAATGTATTCATATGAAGCTTGAATACTAGTGTCAATGTTTCGAATCATACACTATTAGATGACACCTTCTCTTGTAATAATAGTTATGTGAATAGTAAGAATTTGATGATCGAATTTGACATATAACCAATCATAATAGCAATGAACAATCGTTAAGCGTATGAGTAGTCACACTGTATGCTGAGGTAATGATTCAAAGTGTACTGAAACGCATGATAACATTACAGGCGGAACGAAAGATTTTCATTTTGCAAAAAGTATTTTTATTTTTTTTTCTCATTTTTTAACTGCTTCTTTTGTATATATAAATCATTAGAAATATATGAGAAATAGTTAAGAAAAAATTTCAAGCAGAATTATTGTCGAAGGTTAAATAGTCAAATACTAATTCGATTGAAGAAATAATCAAGAAAAATAGTTTGTATAATGACTACAAAAGAAATAATTAATAAAATTTCTAAACGATTTCGACAAGTGAAACAAGTAGCAGAGAATAGATGCGTAACAGTTATGCAAGATTTTTTGTGTGATCAACTTGATATGATATTTGTGTCAAATATAGTGTTTGTCTTACCATTAACTTTAAAAAAAAGGACATCACCAGATAAGTCAAGAAATCTGATTCCCCCCTAACAGGGGCTGAAACATGTCAAGAAAAGAAAGTCCATGGAAGTTTACATTGTTCTATGTATTTTTTTCTTTAATTTCTTTTCTTCAAATCTAATGACAAAGAGCCGTTTTGTTTAACGGGTATTTTCATTTTATACAATTTTCCAAACATAATAGGCTTATCATATTCATTATAAAAATTTCGTATCAATTCATCATTTTATAAAGTATTATATATCAAAAGATTCAGCAAACATTTCTCTACAAAACTATTATAAATGATCGACAGTTGAAGCTGATATAAGAATAAAAAAGAGTGTATGAATACAAGAGGGTTATTCTAATATCAATTGATGTTTTTTAAATCTAACAAAAATAGTTTTATTGTAACTCATCGTTCTCCCTTATAATGCAAGTGACAGGAGTCATACTTTCCCAAAAATTACTCCTTGAAATTCTCTATAAAATGAGCTAATTTGGATTCAAATAAAAATGGTTCAAAGGGTTCAATCGACTATGTACATTTTTGTCACTGCAATATTTTGATAAATTCAATACATGTTTTTATAAAGACTTCTTTTAGGAATATGTTCGATAATGATGTATTAAAAGTAAATCAGCAAAGAAATCCTAACTAATCTTCAAATTACGTCGTTTGACATAGATTTTATTAGTGTTCTAACTGACATCTCACATTCAATAAGCAATTATTTCATATGAATCAATAGACATACATCATGATGTTTCGTGAATTTCTTCCAATTTACTATTTTTCTTCTTGTTGAACGTTTATATAATGATAAATACTTTTAAAGTTAAGCATAGGTGTGCCTATACACAAATCTGAATTAACCAAATGAACCTTTTTATATATTTACAAGAACTTCAAGGATAGTTTCAAAGTATTGATGAAATCTATCATCATGAGTTTTATAGTTATCATATTATGCATCGAAATAGTTTTTTCATAGTAGATTCGTCGCCTAGTTTATGATAGTTACATTTTAATCTCGATTTAGTATGTTAATATGGTTTTCCTACTGTTGATCTACTTGATGTTTTTCGAAAGGGTTTATTATTTCTTTATTTCTGATAATGTTTTGACATTGTTGTTTTGCTTTTTTTGAATGGTTTTATGTCCAATTTGATTCATTAAGGATTGACGAATTTTCCGAGGACAATTTTTTCGATAAAATCTGAAATGTTTTATTATAATTGGTGAATCTTTTGTCTCGATGTGAGATGCATAGTTCGAACTTCAGCTGGACGATCTCAATGATCATTACTAGATCTATTGAAGAAATAGAACCTAACTGTTGTCTAACAACAGCTATACATTGGAAACTATGTTTTAGAAGGAAATATAGTGAGAGTCCTCTCAACGTACTGTAGAAGAACTATGATACTCTAGAGATTAATAGTAGTTTCTTTTTCTTTTATTTCTTGTTTGAATTCTTTCAAATGTATTCAATGGCTTCAACAATACGTTTTCGAGCAGATGATAACTGAAACTCTTTTAATCGAGCATATGATAAGTACCATATGACGCTTGCTACATGTTCACAGCAGCCTATTTTTCGGGCTCCTGATCGGCATTGACAGGACCAAGCATGGATGATATTTGTTGATAGCGTGTATTATATTCAAGCATAGTAATATGTTGCATTTGAATGGCGACTTTGAATATGACAGCATAAAAAAACGTTATTTTCAGGAGCTACTTGTATAACAGAATTTTCTTTGTCGTCTTAAGTGCTTTTCAGAATAAGTTTTGCTTTGTTTGATTTGATAAATACCAAAAAACAATGATGGTAGATTATTAAAATTCATTTCTGGAAATTCAATATCCTGTTCATCGAGATTTTTCCAGTTCGATCGAGCACTAATTAAACCACGATTAATATCATCTAGTAGTGCTGTTTTTTAACATTTGTTCTTTCATCATTTTAGCGGTTATATCTAATTCAGCATCTTGAGCATTAGTCATAATAGGACCGCTAAATGCGTTAAGAGCAGCAGAAATTATTCTTACAATGTCACCAATTTTTGGGAAAAAAATGATTTTCAATTCGATCGGATAGAATCCGCCATTTTTTCATTCTACCGTGGTATGATCCCACAGTCCACTTTAGTTTTGTTACCAGACGAGATTCATTAGCTTCAACTGTATTGTGTTGGTTTTGGAATTTGTTTAAATAAACGGGACTTTTGACTTCATATCCCAAATCAACTAATGTTTGAATGACGTCCCTAAAACCTCTGTCACATATCATGATGTCACAATAATCGCACCATTGTATTAATTCCTTTCTTGTTTCAATAATTTGTTGTGCAATAGTAGCATCATTGGCCGTTCCTTGGAACTGACCGATCGTATCGAGCACATATCCATCACGAAGGACAAGTGACATGAATTTGACGAGATGGCGACATTTTTGACCGGAATAAGTGGAACGATTTAGATAATGATCGCTACTCTTTTCGATGTAGATATAAGTACCTGTAAAAATGATCTAAAGGATTTTTTTTATCGGTCATTATTCGGGTATGGAGGTGCTAGCTGCCAGTTACTTCCTCGTATTCTTTCCAGTTTAGAACCATTATGCAGCAATAGTTTATCTTACAGCTGAAGAATTATCATGATCGAAGTGAAATATTTCATAGTTTGCATAGGGTGAATGAAACCATACAATTATTAATTATTTTGATCTTAGCATCAACAAGATTCCTTTTTTTTTGTAAACTCTATTTGATCTTTCTCTCAGAAAATATTTCTTTCGTTTAATTCGCAGATGAAATTATGAATATATACCCAACAGACAATAGTATTTCATAAATATATCCTCCTTTGACACTTACCATCCCATATTATAGTTACTCTGTTATCCCAAAACTCCTTAGTAAAAGAAGTATTATGAATAAGTGCTTCATCTCTGGTTAAATGACTAACGCCGAGATTTAATGGTACAAAGTTACGAACAAGAAGAATTTGTACTGAATCGAAAGTATCGGCAACTCGTTTTCGACGAGTTTCAGAATCACCGGCGTAGTTAAATAATGATCCTATTTGATTAAATGATAAGTTAGTTTTAGCTTTTATCCAGAAAATGGCTAAATCATTTCATGATTCACGATTGCATGACGACCGAAGAAATGGAGATAACATATCGAACAGGATATCAAACTGAGCTATATTCCAGTCTGTCCATGCCAGATAATCATCATTTGAGAGCATTGGATCTCGAAAATCGAGACGTGGAGATTTAATAGCTTCTTGTATAAGTGTAAGCAAATCTTCAAATGTAAGTAATAATTCTTGTGGTCGAAGTGTCGTCTTTAACTTATTTTGATCATTCATTTCACCAATATCCATAGGATTCAGTCGACCATGCCTATGGATGTGTTGTTCGCAACATCGGATATTTTGCGGAGCATAAATGCGATGAAGAATAAGAAGATCGAGACGTCAAGGTTTGAGCATGACGATCATATTTGTTGATGAATTACAAGTTCGACGACAAATAATACGGCGATTCTTATTTGATTCAGCATGCAAAACATTTTATAGAGTGATTCCATCATCATTGGTATTGATACTATCGATTGGTAAAGCATCAACTGATGATGCTGATAATGAATCCATTGACGACTTAATATTATAGAAGTATCCTATACATGATGAACAAAGACGAAGAAGATTTTCATTAAACTGAATATTTTTTGTTTGGAGATATTCATGGAACCACTTTTATGCTGAAGACGAGACTGAACGACAATTCAACGATTCTTTCAGCTTTTCACAAAGAATACACTTAACTTTTGGCATATATATTTTATTACGATGCCATAGAGCAAAAATGATTTATGATCGATTTATGAGCATCAAGATAAAATGACATTGACTGGTCAACTACTAAAATTTTATTTGTATCCAATGTAAACATAGATCGATAGACGCCACTACCATTCAACAGTGCTCTTCAACTATCTTTATCATAATTGTACACATTGGAATAATCATAATTTATTATTTTCGTTCGATTGTCTTTCGGCTATTCAATACGGATTACCATTCACACGATGCAATCGATGTTGATCAACAAAAACACACAAACATACTACTACATTCCAGTTATTTTCAATACTATTCCTATAGATTGTCGAACTTTTGTTAGCATGAAACTTTTTCCTAACTTTCCACAGAAAAAACATCAGAAAACTAGATCCATCCATCGTCTGTCATGACCCGTTGCATTTTGCAATGAGCTGCACCATTAGAATCATTTCAGATTTGTTTTAAATTCATGCAATCACACAGAACTACCATAAACTAGACGACGAATGTACTATGAAAAAACTATTTCGATGCATAATATAATAACTATAAAACTCATGATGATAGATTTCATCAATACTTTGAAACTATCCTTGAAGTTCTTGTAAATATATAAAAAGGTTCATTTGGTTAATTCAGATTTGTGTATAGGCACATCTATGCTTAACTTTAAAAGTATTTATCATTATATAAATGTTCAACAAGAAGAAAAATAGTAAATTGGAAGAAATTCACGAAACATCATGATGTATTTCTATTGATTCATATGAAANTTCAAAACTCGAATAATTGTGTCGATTATTTGTAGAAACGAGTAGTGGGTACGTCAGTAACCAAGGACTACAGTTCAACATGTACTACCGGCAATGGCGTTTATTGTTGCCAGAATGAGTTGTGCAACTCATCCAATCCAAAATATCATAATAACTTTGGTCTTCTCTTTCAATTTTCTATTCCAATACTGATACGCTTAAATCTTTAAAAAAAATTGATTGCAAGCTGAATTTAAAACTCTGGTCAATTATTTCAGATTATATTATGTTTTAAATAACGTATCCATGGAAAGATGAACACCGATTTAAGAAATATCATCGCAAAAATTCATTCACAATATTTGAAATACATATTTAAACTATTAAATGTTGATATTCTTCGCTGTAAACTCGATTATGCATACTTCCTTACATATCTCCCTGATCACAAGCAATGCATTATTAATTTCAACAGTTGAGTCAAAAAACCAATGACAAAATCTCTTCGATATACAGTAGATTACTCAATCTTTTAAAGCTCTTCCTAACATAAAAATCAGGTTTGCTAAAAACAAACGGACTTGAAAAAGTAATGTGTTTTTCTGCATTAGCCTCTGCCGACCCTGTAATTATCTTATCGATATGACCTCCTGCTTTTATATTTAAGACCATGTTTTCTATTTACTATAAACATTATATGTCGAATAACCACTTATAATCCTCATGTTACTAATGTTTTGAAACGATAGAAACCGCTTATGTTGATTTGAGAGACTTGTCTTTGTAATAGTTAAATAGTATGACTTTAAATGATAAGTAAAATACATGAAAATGTTTCATTTTTGACACTTAGAAATTCTGAAAATATTTGTGCATGACTCAATGACAAAGCATTATTCTAGTCGTTAAATGTTTTCTCGAACAAAAGCTGCATTCATTAACTTTTATTTTTGAAGCAGCTATAAATAAAATTTATGAATTTTATTAAAGGTTAACAGAAGTATAAAAAAAGGCAATTGTAAATGTAATTCTGTCAGTTAAATTTGTCGTATAATTAAGCCAAGTATAGATAATAGAAAGAGAAGACCAAAGTTATTATGATATTTTGGATTGGATGAGTTGCACAACTCATTCTGGCAACAATAAACGCCATTGCCGGTAGTACATGTTGAACTGTAGTCCTTGGTTACTGACGTACCCACTACTCGTTTCTACAAATAATCGACACAATTATTCGAGTTTTGAATCTGTAAACAAGAACTCACCGTACAGTAGTTATTTCCACCTTCAGTGAACGTCATAGCAACCTTACTAGGATTCCAAGTCGATCCACAATCATTACACTTGTAACATTGGAATGCAGCATTGCTACGTTCAATAACTACAAGAAATTACATAAATTATTTCTTATTGAAATATACGAATGATTTTTGAAGAAGTAAAATGCAAATATTCCTTCGGTAGAAAGTTAATAGTACATTTTTATGTGTTACTCTCGTTTATCTACTTATATCTTACTTCATAAAATTTACTTTTTTTTGGGGAAGAGCATTTGCAATAGACGACTCATTTTCAATTGAACAAGTTTATTAACCTGCTTTGAAAATAATCATAATTAACTACATAGAACTATTTGCAATGTCGAATATAAAATATTTCTGTCTGTATTAAAAAGACAAAATATTCAAAAGTTATAAAGTGAAATTCTGTTTCTCATAGTATTATTTGATTCTAATAAAGGACTTTTCAGTAGTAGAACAAAATCATTCAATATTTCATTCAGAGATTTTTTTATTTACATTCTAATCTTTCTTTTTCTCTTGTTTTCTACCTGTGTTCAAGAATAAGCGGTCTATAACAAATTTCAGCAATATGTTTCAAAGAGGAAATCCAATAATATCGTTTAGATGTTTTGATAAAGATTCGGAAGTGACAATGATGCTGCATACTAACTAAGCCTCTTTTACCCTCTCTCCCCAAAACGTTCGTTTCCGTCAGACTTACTAAAATTACGATAAACGCATGGAAGGATAGTTTGTGCTGAATCTTTCATAAACAATTTAATTTTTTTGGCATATCTTTTTCCAAAAATTTTCAATGATTTCCATCACATTCTACTTCAAAAATACTTTTTTCTCTGTTTATGTTTTTCTGATCGTGCATCCCAGAATTCTCCATGGAGATTTATTATAGCTAATTGCTTTTTTTTCTTTGTTTCAAAGAGCCCATTTTTTTGAGTTTGTCGAAGTATTCAGTTGGCCATTCTTTTTCTCTGCATAAGGATAAAAATTTGAAAAAAAAACGACTCTGTCAGACACTGTAGCCTAACCTGTTCTTTTAAATTAAAAAAGACTAAATTTATCTAATGAGGATTCACGGAGAATTTTATGTTGCCAGATGAGTTGTTTTTTACCCTTATTTGATAAATGTCTCTCAAGAAAACGTTTTGGTATAGAACTCAAAACTTCAAATATTATTTTTACTTACTTGCTACGATGAGCAAAAATACGATAAATGCTGTCGTTTTAATCATAATACACATCTAAATAAGTTGGTATTTTAGTTCTCTTTTGAAACTTGATTCAAAAGAAGACCATATATATTATATTGTCCACCTACTGTTATTAAGAAAATATTTGCACCTGATACTTACTCATCAAATGTTGACATCAAAGTAGAATAGACTTGCTTACCATATCAATAATACCACGCTATCAGAAAGAAGAAGTTAGTATTTTATTTGACAATATTTATTTGATAAAGTAAATTGAGAATCATATGAATCTTTATTTTGTTGGCGTCATTATAATCTTTTCGTACTATTTACTGATGATAACAAATCATGCAAAAATTCATCGTCAAATCCAGAAGTTTCTCGGTTGAGTTAAAAAACTCCTAATTTTTTAACTTTTCATCGATACTTTCAACAAAATCTATTGGTGATGTATAGTTTATATTGCACTAAAGAATATCATATTATAGTGTCTATATTGGAAAAATTCAAACCCCATATTTCAACAAGATGTCTATTCATTCTGCGACAGTCCAGTTAAATATTTTGTCACAGTTTTCAATTGAGTAGGCTTTTCGAGTAATTAAGTTCCAAAAAAAAAATAAAAGGCTTAATTTTAGCAAGCTAGTAAAAACAATTTTACATGTTATCGCCGACATTTATAGTACAAAACAAATTGTTATGAAATTATGTCAACAAGTTAGCTAGATAATTCATTTTTACTTTGATAATGATTCAGAGTCTTAGATTATTTGTTGAAACAGACTTTTTTAACAAATATAGCAAAGCATAATCAGTATGATAATGCTTGACTGGAAATTTTTTATTATCATGCAACGCAAACTCGTTCATTTATTTCAATTAATTATGTATATGAAAAGAAATCATTTTATATACATTTATTGAACTAAAATTTGTTGTGATTGTAATCCATTTACAAGACCAGTTTTTATATTACGCACCAACATTTTTTCAGTAATTTCAATGAATCCTCCATTATTTTGTTCCAAATTAAGTCTCTGTAAATCATTAATTACTTTTTGACTTCCATAGTAACTATGACGGACAACATCTTCTTTAAATCCATGACCTAAAGTTACACATTCAACATCATTGACTAACACTGTATGATCTTTATCCAATACAAAATTATATTTAGCTTCACAGGAAATTTCATTTGGTGATGAGACAAGTGAACAAGGCATAATCCATTGTCCACAATGTCGAATTGGATGCCAAGCAGTTATAATCAAATCATTTTCAAGCTATAAAAAAAAAGAAAGTTTAATAAATGTATCACTTCAGAAAAAAAAAATTTCAGTTGTAAATAAACTAATCATTTTCAAAAAAATAAAAATAAGAAATTTGAATAATTATAATTTATTCCTTTAAAACTATTTGATACTTACTATAACCATTTTTGCTTTTTGATATTGACATTTTGTTATAACAACAAAAATAACGATTCCACCATGTGGTGCCATTCGATCGCCTGGTTTGACATCTTTTACTAATTTAGTGATTCCATTCATAAGACGTACTGTACATTCTCCATGAAAACATCCACCATCAGCATCGTGAAAAACTGCCATATTTATCCTAGCACCATTTTGTAAATGTTTTGGAGCAGGTAAACTGCAAAATAATTCATCCATTTCATCTCGTACTTGTGAGAAAAGTGTACCTTTTCCATAGTGTTGAACGCCTGGATCTTTAAAATTATTACAAAATTGAAGAAGATGAGCACCTGAAAAATAAAATCAATCAGAAATATACTTTTTTTTCTTCATATCTTTTATAAAATCAATCATTACTACCCATCAATCTAACATTAAGATATTATGAATATTTCTCATCAAATATTATTTGTTAATTATCTGCTATATTTATTGAATTAAACTTACGTGTTAAACTAGGTAAAAAGTGTATACCCCATTTATTAAACCATTCTTCTTTTTCGATAGCTTGTTGTACTTGTCCTGTTAAATCTTTAAATAAGTCTTTGATAAACTCATCTTTTCCATCTGCATAGTTTTTTATATTCTTTTCTAATATTTGAATTTGATCCATTGCTGCTTTGTGTTGTACATTTTTATTTCTTGATCTTGTTTTTATTTCACGCATTTTTTCTAATGCTGTTCGTACATAATGAACAAATTCTAATCGAAATTTATGTCGAGTTATGACATCAAGATCAATCTGCTGAATATTATTTGTTATATCGAATGAAATAGATTTCTTCATGTTTTCTACGTTGTTATATGTCAGCGTGAATTTACAATTACGAATAATTCTAGAAGAAAGTGGAATCAGTAAATCCTTGCTTTGACCATATATGATCGAGCCCAGCTGAAAAGAAGTGCCTCTAATACTGATATTCATTAAATACCAACGCGTATAATCCGTAGCTTGAAGATGGTGACCATGAACGAATAACTGTAATAGAAGGACAATATAATAGTTGACATTTCTTGTAAGAGGATATATGAACTTCAAAATAGTATGATCGATTCAATCATAATAGTAATTTAGCCCTTATCACTTTACAAATCCGTTTATACTTTTTGAAATTAATATTAATGTGAAAATTTCAAAATTACTTCACCTATTTCATGTTTATGTATGTATTAGATTAGGTTGAGATTTAGACAAAATTAAACTGAATTTTTAAAAGATTTCACAATTAAAAGAACTCAAGAAAGATGGGAATAAAGAAGTGATTTTATATATTTATTTTAAGTTATGTTCAAGTTTAATTGAAACTTTACTTAAATCTAAGAACTTATTGAGTTCGTGAGTGTATTCAATTGAAATCTAGCTTGTCTTAGCAAGCTTTGACCAGAAAGAAAAAGGATCTTTAAACGTGTGCTTTTTTAGTAGTATTTGTTATTGACACTTATTTGTCTTCAAATTTAAAATGATTCATATGTAATATATAATAGGTAAAGTATAAATATATTATGATATTAATTCTTCTTAAGTTGTTTTTCAAATTAAAAACATCAAAGATTTTTTTAGCTTGTGTTTTCTCTGTAGTAGAATGATAGCTGTCTTCTCTTAGAATATAATACTCGAAAAATTAAATATATTAATTCACTTTTTCATGAAAATACTTTCGAACGTTATTTTTCGATGTCGACGCAGAAGAATTTCTCGGTGCATATATTACGGTATGAATAACTGAAAATGAATACTTCGTGTAGTAAAAAAGCAGATAAATGATATTTTTTGTTAATGCAAACGGAAATTAAAATTAATGTTTAAGAAAAAGAAAACGATTTCATAGTTTTGCATCTAATTAGAAACAAATTCTGTCTAACGAGGAAAGATCCCCAAATGATTCATCGCTTTTGGCTCCATATTTTGCCCATAAGTAGAGGTCTTGTAGACTAGAAAAAGCCTAACAGGATATGGGCCCATATTACAATTTGGCTGAGATACTCAAGATTTACCCAAAATTTCCTGTGGGATCTTGGTTTTCCAGCAAAATCATATTTTCGAATTTTGAGCTGAAACTTTGCCCAGATAAAGTCCTCAATTGGACTAGCTTGTAAAAAGAAATTCAGTACTTTTGGACATAGTATTACTGAGATATGAATTTTCCAAAATACAGGCGCTTTTCGATTGATATTGTGTAAAACATGAATACTTTGAAAAATTCATATCTCAGTAATATTATGTCCAAAAGTACTGAATTTCTTTTTACAAGCTAGTCCAATTGAGGACTTTATCTGGGCAAAGTTTCAGCTCAAAATTCGAAAATATGATTTTGCTGAAAAACCAAGGTCCCACAGGGAATTTTGGGTAAAATTTGAGTCTCTCAGCCAAATCGCAATATGGGCCCATATCCTCTTAGACTTTTTCTAGTCTACAAGACCTCTACTTATGGACAAAATATGAAGCCAAAAGCGGTGAATCACTTGGGAACCTTCCCTCGTAAGTTTAATTTGACCCAAGGCAATTATGTGATATGTGTTTTACCTATAATAAATTTTTCATTAATGTCTGTCACGGTTTAATGTCGAGTTTACCCTTAGTGTAACACATGAATACTTATTTTTCAGTGACACTTATAGTCATAATTTGAAACATNAAAGAAAACTATTTGATGCGTTCGAAGAAAAATAATATTGGTTTAGTACGCTTCTAATTACTTTAGATAAATAATACAAAATGATTCAGAATATATGAAAATAAAATGACACAGTATATTAGGAAACAATCTTGTAAACAGCGCAGAAATATATTTTTATCTGTGGGAACAACACACATACACAGTACTAAAATGTAATCTCTTGAGAATTAGATATCAAGAGTTATAATACTCATTCATTCATTCAAGCAGAAAAAAAGAAAAATAATGTTGTCATCAAAAATCGAGCAGCATTATAATTATAAGGTATTCTACTATGTTTGGATATATAATTAGCCTCTAATGTATTCTCTATTTTTTGTGTTGTGCTTTTTATTACAACTTTTCTATCGAGATTTTTATAACAAGCTATAAAGATTACTTACGATAGGAATATATATGAAATTCCGTTCCAATTTAATCTTAATATAATAGAATTCAAAGCAAATACGCTCAAAGAATATAAATATGTTCTCTTTTTTTTGAGGAAATTGCTGATTGTGCAAACATCAGTCAAAAATACTGTTAGAATTCTCTTTTTTTTTTGTTATCTGTCTAGTAAGTAAAGCAGGCGATATAAGAAGCAGAAATCATATTTGATTGTGAGCTATAGATACAAATAAAAAACTTTAAATGATAAAAAACCTAGTCTAATACAAGATTCAAATAAAGTTTTTATATGCTATTATTAATATAAACATATATAAAAATAGAACTCGAGAAGATAATAAAATTCACCATGACATAGTAGTATGGAGTAGCATATCGTGCGAAAAGTATGGCATAAATAGAGATGAATTCAATCCAGCTATATATCTTTATGAAAGAAGCCTACAGGGTAGATATTCGTTATTTCTAAAAGGTTACATTGTTTTTTCTGAGAAGACTGTTTACAGGCCGGTGAATTTGATCGGATCATGAAAACTATCATAATTCTCATGTGAAGAAAGAGGATGATAAAAGATGACGTACAAGTATATAGACTAAGTTTAGTTATTTTTATTATAGAAGACATGATTATTGATTATTCATTCGTAATCAATCAAAATAATATGTTAAGAAAAAAAAAACACCAAGAGTTGTCATTTTACGTTAATAAATTTTCTGAAATTATATATACATTGAATAAAAAAATCCTGATTAATCAAGATTTAGATCTCTATGCACGGATTCACAGTTAAATACTTTCAAATCGATTTTATGCTCCCTGAATATTGAAAGGTTAAAGAAAGTACGTAGGAAGTTATGGAAAAATAAGTAAACATTATTTAAATATTATCTATTTGTATGTTTTCATAAGACATTAATACTATTTGAATTGATGCAAGTTTTTCATATATCTTTTTTTTTCACGAGTTGAAGGTAAGAAGAGTTAATTTATTTCAATTAAATATTTGATCTCTTGAAAGTGACAAACTAGAAAACATAAAATTACTCATGGCATTTATATTTACAAATGCTGACGTGCTTTTCCTCACCAATCATATTGGTTCTTACGAAACAATAAGAAATTCTCGCCTACTATGGCAAAAAAAGTTCTTTTACTGATGTAAACATCCACAAGACTTTACATTATTAATTATGAAATAGAAGTAACGAGATCAAATATATAAAGAATCAAATAGATGATGTTTCCATAAAAGTTAACTGTCTATCTATGAAATTATTTTGTGAAACAAAGCCTAAAAGAAATGTTGCGGTATAGAAATGAAAGTTTGCAGTTCTCCTTCTCTCCCTACAGACTGTGACACGCATTGATATACGATCACAGACTCAATGTTAATAATTTTTTGTCGTGTTATAGTATATGAACTGCTTCTTTATTGTATTTTTGGAAGATTAAGTAAAAGAAGGGTGAAGAATATATGTTCCAAAATAGATGAAATAATTCCACTGGGGATTGCACTAAGAGTGTTTTCTTTTCAATTTTCTCTCCACAAAACAGATGACACATATCTGTAGTGTATAATTCTGATTCATGAATTATCAAAAGAAATAAAACAATAGATTTAATTCTTAAAAAAGTTGAAAAACAATGTTTTTCGTAAAAAAATATATATGAATATAAAATATTCAATCATAAATCTAATATGTTTAAGGTTTACTGTTCTAAAATGGGCTGCTCACAATCGAAAACAGAAACAATATCTAATAAGTCTATTGAACAAGAATCGCGTCCAAAATCTATTCAATCTTGTTCATTAACTAATAAACAATCTGATCGTATTGTAGAAGACTGCATTATCGTTTGGTTTTTTAATGATACTTCCATAGACATTAAGATTGAAAAAGCTAAATTGCGTCATGTGGTTTCAACAGTAAAAATCTTTACCGATCATGATGCTTTTATTAATTATATTATAAACATTCGAATCGAAAGAATATTTCTCATTATACCTTCTACAGAAACGTTAGTTGAATCAATACAAAATTTACCCCAAATTGAAAAAATTTACGTTCTTCATTCATCTTTTCATGAAATCGATAACACTATAGATGTTACTACATCATCAAATATGTTTTATGATATTGATAATCTTTCTCAACAATTAGAGACCGATGTCGAATTGTGTGAACTTGATCTCTTAATTATTACTGCTTCGGCTTCATTATCAAATGATGACACTACATCGACTGATGCAAAAAAACAAGAAGCATTATTTCTTTATGTACAATTAATGAGAGAAATTCTATATCGATTGAAATTTGAAAGTAATGCTAAAAATGAATTTATTAAATTTTGTCGACTACATTATGCAAATAATTTCGAACAAATATGCATGATTGATGATTTTGAAAAACATTATCGACCACAAAAAGCAATTTGGTGGTTGACACGACAATGTTTCGTTTGGCGTATTCTACAACGCATGCAACGTACGTTTGAAATTGATATTCTTTACAAGTTAGGTTTTCTTCTTAAACATGCACATACACAACTTACTAATTTTCAAGAGAATAATTCTTTTATGCCAGAAAATTTATTAATTGTCTATCGTGGTAAAACAATGTTCAACGATCAGTTTATTTCTTTAATAAAAAATAATTGTGGTGGTCTACTCTCATTTAGCAATTTCTTTACAGCTCACACAGATAAAGAAATTAGTCTTAACTTTATTCGTCGCCGTCTTACTGCTTTTCTTAATACAATTGGTATTCTTTTTGAAATACATCTCAATTCGACGATACGCAGTACAAGAAGTCCATTTGCTGCACTTGATAAAGTTCATGGCGATGAACAGATTGAAAAAGATGGTATTTTATTTAGCTTGAGTACTGTATTTCGTATTGATTCTATCAAAGAATTTACTGACGATTTAATAATTACTATATGGACTGTAAAATTAAGTTTAGTTGCTGATGATGATCAACAACTACTTCGTCTTGTAGCACCATTACGAAGCAATGAAATACATGCTAATCCATTGTCATATGTAGGCAAATTATTCATGGAAATGGGACAATACGCATATGCTGAACAATTCTTTATTGGAATGTTACAAGATACGTCAGTTCTTAGCCAACCACGTCGTCTTGTACGTGTACATAATGGTCTTGGTGCTAATTATATGATTACTGGTGACTATATGAAAGCATTAGAACAGTATCAACAAGCACTTGATGTCAGTTTGAGTTATTTACCACATTTACATACTGATCTTTCTCCTCTTTATGACGCTATCGGAAAAAGTTATTTTCATCTAGGTGATTATGAAAAAGCGGTAGAGAACTATGAAAAAGCAGCGGATATAATTGGACTGAATGATCAGTCAAGCAATGATCAATTTATCAACGATTTAAAGATGCGCATGGACAATACTAAGAAACTATTTAACAAACAATAATTTATTGGTTCTATTTTTTTGACAACAATTTGTCATGTTTCTTTAATAAATTCTCTTATTCTGTATTGAATATTGTACACAACGTACTCTTACCCAGACAGACAATAAATAGTTAGAAATGAGTTTAGAAGCATGTTAACGTATTTGTTCGCAGAATTTTTACTTTAAACACCTTACCATAATTTATTTTGCAAGATTCTGATTCAAATTGTTAAAAACCGTAATTTCCTGTTATTTTTCGGGAAAAAACACGGTTAAAAGATATTTTTTTTCTGTTTGATTGCCAGAAAATAAGTTGTAACTTGATAAATTATATTATTGTTATATTCTCAGTAAGTGGTGCTCTTGTCACTTACCAGTTTCTAACTGTCGGTGGTTGTTACCACTAACTTGTTACTAGTGAGCGTTTAGTTTAACTATTCTATAGTATCTATATATTGATTAAATATACTTAAATCATGTAATGATAATGTGTAAGTAATCAATTTGATTTTTCTTTCGTAAATAATAAGTTTCTACATGCTACTTCTTAGTAATAGGCGACTGATAATTAGAATGCATGTGTTACTAATGAAAAATAAAAAATAGTCTACATTAATTATTGTTATTGCGTAGAAATTTTAAAAGTGGAAAATTTTTTCTACTATTAATAGCCGAAGTCATAGTAAAGATATATGTAACAATCTAAGTGAAAACACTCCTCATACTGAGTTTTTATCATGATTTCAAATCTATTGGTGTTGTATCTTCTCAGCAATATCTCAGTGCTACAAATAGATTGTTAAAACAAATATCATTCTTTGCTAATATTTGATGACAACGAAAAACAGGTTTTTCTTTCACTTGCTACAGTTACACTATCATGAACTGACATCGTGAACGAAACGAGACTTGTAATACATCTCACATTGAATATCTTTTTAGAGTCAAATTATTAAAAACAGATACTAGATGTACTTTTTTTTAAAAAACATTATAATATCATCTTGCCAACATATCAATTTATTTTATTGAACATTCAAGAAAGTCAATTTCAGTTTGATTGTTTCTTTTAGAAGCGGAAATATGTATGAGTAACAAGCGTAACCAATAAACAGAATTAAGTTAGTCTATCTTCTAATTGCTTATAAATATTTTAAAAAAATCATGTTTCAGTTTAGTTATTTTATTAAGTTTCCATAATTTACCATTTCTGATTTTTTCTATTTTTTTCTACATCAGACAGAGACCTAGTTCATTATTCGTTTCCATTCGAAACAATTTTTCTGCCGCTCTCTCTTCTATTACCATTCAGCACACAAAGAAAAGAAATAAGAAAAATTATTTTTTTCTCTTTCCTTCGATGACTTACTGGTTGTGTCTTTTTCATGTACTCATTTGTGCTGTAGCTCATTTACAGAGTAGTAGTTACCAAGGTTAACTTTCGACTTAACTTGTAGTTTATACTAAGCATTAATGTACAATTCAGTTTAAGTAATGTATATCTTTATTTTGTGTATATGAATAAACGTATCTAACTCAGACAAATGTCTTTTCTGAAGAAAATCTTTCAAAATGAGAGAGAGACAAAGGTACTTCGTGTATTGTTAGCAATAGTAAGATTTTCTAAAAATTTCTGATATCGATCCAGTTACTATGATGACTATATGTTAGATAGACAAAAATACAAACATCTCAATCACTACTCTTCAAAAATTAAAATAACAATATTCCAATCATATTTCTTTTGTTAAAGTGTTTGATGAAGAAAGTTCGCTATTACTAGGACACTTGTAGGATGAGTTGCTTGAGACGATTAGAGTTTCAATGAATTAATAAAAATAATTTTAGTTCTTCGGCAAATGAATAAGCTACATAAAAATTCATCACTCAAGAGAACGATAGATAGAAACATTTCGATAAAGATGACACTGTCGTTTGAAAAATAGACTCGAAGTTTGCGACAGTTTTCAATTCCTATAGAATATCGCTGTTGTTTTCAATTGTATTTCATTTTAAAATTTTGATAATATGAACTAATTGAGACAAGGATAAATTTAGTGCCGTCAATAGAGTGGAATACTTGTCAGTAATTGCTATTCATATTGTAGTTTTCTAAGTATTAGAAATTTGTTAGATAATTAGTGATTTGCCATTTTCTTCGCAGACTCCTGTGTTAATCTTAATATTTACAGATATATTTGCTCAACAATCTAAATCGTCAATTATTTTAAATATGACACTTGAGTTTCTTATTATAAATAGAATAAGCATAAAATTCTCTAAGTACATGGCATTCATTGCTTTACGGTTATGCGTCCATTTATTGTAAATGACATTTAAGAATTCAGCAGCCAAGTATTTGAGAAACAAGAAAATAATATTGAAATTTTTTACAACGATAGAATATTGAAAATGAAAAGAGCATATCGAACAAATGAGATTAGATAAATTTCAGCTTGTAAGAGGAAGGATAGAGAAAACTGGATAGTCTGAGAAAGCTATCCTGTCCTGAAAATTACTATAAGTTTGAATGTAGTAACTATTTTTTCAGCGATCAACACAGAGCACCTAGAGGATGTTTCAAAAATTTCTACTCAAAAGTATTTTTTCGCATAACTTCACTATTGATTGATCTTTCTCAGGCAGACACGATAAGGATCAAAACGATACCCAGTCAAACGTCAATTTCGAAAACACGCATTGGTACGCGAGGAAAATCAAGAATCTTGCGTGTGCATGCAGGATATTTTTCATTTGCTCGAGTTTTGCGCTAGAGCACGCATGTTTCTTTCAAAATATTCGAATCTTGTGTGTAAACACAAGGCAATGGCACTTGCGCACACACGCGTGATAGAATTACATGCATGCGAACACAGGTTTACTGGGATTTTAAGAAAACATGTACGAACATGCAGAATTTTGTGCATGCGTGTACTCGACAGCTGTATTCTTGCAAATTTGTGCAAGAAATATAATTTCCATGTAAACGCAACAGTTTTACCTGCATATACATGCATGATAGGTGTAGTATTTTCAAATTTTGTATGGAGGTGCACGAAAAAATGTAACTTCAGACACATATGAGCGCATGCAATACATAGCAAAAATAGTTCTTCAGTTTTTATGCTCGGTAACTTAGGAAAAATATGTAATTTGAAAAGTTCATGGAGTACGCCCTTTTATACTTTTTCTAATATACTTGCATGAAGCTTTATATTTTATTTTCTGAATAACATGTATTTTCTTTTAAATGCACCCCATGTAAGCACAATATTCTTTATTTTAATTGCACTAGTAAATTGAAAATAAATTGTACAGGCATACTACAACGATTCGAAAAGGTAAGAAAGCAAGAAACCTATAAGAGTTGTTACATTTATCAGCATAAGCTGGTTTGCTATTCAAATCACATGCCAAATAAGCAATAAAAATCCGTTTGGTTCGAAATAATCAAAAAAGAACATTAGGATATGAATACGTTAACGTTAAGTTTTAGGTCAAAAATAATAATAAGTATAGTTTTGCTTGTAGATCGGTCAAAATTTGATAAGATGCTACTATGACAACGCATGTCTGACAGAAAGACTTAGCATTTATCTTTATATATTCATGGAAAACAGCACTTAAATCTTCGCATGTACAAGAATCTTTTACTCGCGTGTCTCCCATCATAAATAAAAGACATTATTTTCTCAATACTAATGAATATCGATCAGTAGTCGAATGGTAAGAATGTTCGCTTGTCAAGAAAATATGTCAGGGTCGAATCCGTATGTAAGTATTATGTTCATATATTCCATGGGTGTATATGCCTGTAGAATAAGTATTTCCTGTGTGTAAATGGCAGCACATCGTATACATGATATCATTCATTTTTAAATATTTTTTTTGCTAAACATGCGTGAACCTGCAAAAGCTATACTCGCGGAAACTCGCGTGTAATCATTCCAACTTTTTGCGTGCACACGCGAATATAGTTCACCCTGTGACGCGTTCACACGCATGCAAAGTTATAGTAATACATGCATGGACACGGGCCTATTATCACGCATTTACATGCATGTTTTTTAAAATTACGTTTGACTGGGATGTCTAAATATCTCAATAGGAAAACTGTAAAAAATGTTTAATTAATCGCCAAAATTCGATTAAAAGAGTTAAAGATCAATTATGTTTTAGCTCCCAGAGTAGTTGAAACTTCTACTATTTTAATGCGTTTTTTTGGAATAATCAAAGGCTTTTAACTTTTTTGAATGGTTTGAATGAAAGCGTTTCGTAACAATTGACAAATATTTCACGCAAATAATGCATTGACAAATAGTCTCTCAAATGTTCCTCTCCGAAAGTGTTTTTTCGGTTAAGTTCATTATTGATTGATCTTTATCAGCAGGTTGACTTTTTTTTTCTATGATAGATGACATCATCAAGGGTTCATTTACATGAACAAACTAGAAAATCGTTCTTTACAGTAATTATCTTTATCTGAAAAACAAAAATTTAGCATTCTTATCTGATTCCATAATAACGTTTCATAGCGTTTCTTGCTTTAGTTGTTTTGATTTCTGGAGTTATTCTAATTTTGAAATTGTTCAAATTTCAAAGAGTCATTTTATAGAAACTAGTTTTGATGTGTTCTCATAAAGAGAAATCCAATGGAATCAAGTCGAAATTCGAGCGATTAAAAAGGAAACGCTGCGAAATGTTATTATGGAAGCAGGAAAAACATGCTAAATTTTTGTTTCTCATAAAAAAGTAATTACTGTAAAGAGAATCTTTATAGTTTGTTCGTAAAAATAAAAATTTGATGATGCCACATGTTCTACAAAAAAATATAATTTTCAGTAAAGACTTTTCAGATATTTGGTACATACGTTTATCAATTCATTGTTTACATGAAATGCTTATTAATAGTTACGAAGCGTTTTCATCAAAACGATGAAATTTTCAACAACTATGAGCATTTACACATAAAAAAGTGTTAAAAAAATGATTAATCTTTAACTATTCTAACAGATCTTTAGTGACTAATGAAACATTTTTTAAATTCATTTATTTTTATGTTTAAATACCATTTCGACGGTTATTGTCTTCGCCTTCAGTAAAACTACTCAGTTGTTTTTGATTATAATAGCATCGTTTTTCTTGCTTCATACAGTGAATAGCTATAGATATAGTGTTATTATTTAAAATTAAAAAAAGTTTATAATGATGTTTTTAATATAATACCATAGTTCTTTACAGCTATACTTATTTAATGAAACAAAGTGTTACATCTTAATACATTTCTATATGATCTTTCAAAGCCGGGCATGTTTATCAGAGTCAAAAGAAAATTCTACATATTGTTCCTTTTTCTTAATTGATCTTTAATTAAAGTTTTATTAACCCTGTATTTTGTATCACTTGAATATATCAAGTTATTCATTTCTAACAAAATAAACATTATGAAATGAAAATATTTTTCCATAACTTGATTACAATGCCATCCTGGCAAAAATAGAACGACTTAATATTTTTACAAAATTAAATATATATTCTAATAGCGAGCAGACTTTTCTATAAACCTGCATTCCCGTGGAAAAAAATGTTAGACACGATATTTTTAGTATATCAATACTATAAAATTAATATATTGAGAAAAGTAATTATATATTCGAATAGCGCGCGACATTGTCGACAACTCCATATTTGTACGTTTCGAATTGCACTTGTTCACTAATATAGAAATTCAAGTACGGCGAAGACTCTCATCATCAGATTTTCCGGAAATTCATTTTTTGTTTTTTTTCATTTATTTTTTCAAATTTATTTCAATATAGGATCAAGTTTTTACGATAGCAAGTATATAGTGTGAATGTTCGTGAAATTTTCTACCATGCTATACTTTTGCCATTCTTTGATTTTCAATTATTTGATGACAAATGTTTAACATATTATTAATGTACCGTCATTCTGACACTTTCATTCTTGAGTACTTTACCACATAATTCATTCAACAGCCCATGAATAGACAGCTAATAATCAAATAAGACGTATAGATTATTATTCATCTGTCAGCCTTGATCTTAAAGTTATTCAGTTTTTGTGTCTTGTATGAGCCACTGTACACAGAGACATCATCCAAATTCTCAACATTACTTGACCTAGGAATGCCATAAGGGAGTTTCTTAACTATATTCGATATATTTATCATCAAACAACTAAAAGTCAAAGAGTAGCAAAACTATAGAACAACAGAAAATTTCACTAATCTTCACAATATATATCTACTCTTGTGATAGACTATTCCTATATTAAAACAAATTTGAAAAAAATCAACGAAAAAAGAAGAAAAAAAATGCATTTCCGAAGTGTCTGATGCTGAGATTGCATGCACTATACTTGAATATTTATTTTAGCGAACAAGTGCTATTCAAAGCGTACACATATGGAGTTGTGTAAAATTCTGTATGCAATCAAAATATATAATTACTTTTGTAAGAATATTAATTGATTACAATGATATGGCAAAAAATATTAAGTCTAACTTTTTTTTTCAGGAAAACATATAGCATACTTTCACTTCAATTCTCTGTGAATACACAAGAGAATAATTATTTCTGTTCACGACTAGCCCGACCGTAGATGTCACACCCTAATCATGAAACGTTTTCATTTTTTTCCTACATCATTGAAAATATTTCTTACGCTCTTCAAGAGACAATGATTTTTTCTTCCAAAACAAGCTTCGACATTCCTCCGAAGTGGGCTGCCTTGGGTCAGCTGTATCAAGGGTGCTTGGATCGGAGAAAGTTGACATTGATGCATGCCGGACATACAGAAGATAAAGTTATACACAATTAAAAAGATTCTTAAACAGTTTCTTTCACTACGCTTAATTATCCACCTAAAGTATTTCAGCATAATCTATCAGATTAGAATATAAACATGCCCAAGGGTTCTAATTATGACGAGCAAAATACCTTTTAAGTATTTTATTCATAAGTCGAGTTACATGCATCCTAGGACATTGCTTTTTATTTTTCAGCCAAGCGTGCATATTTCTACATCGACCATTACAATACTTCTTCAAAAAAAAGAAAAAATTAATTATTGAACGTAAACATTAAAATGTTATTCGATTCATTCTGACACAAGGCACCTTTTATCTTTCTCAGAACTAAAAATACAACATCATCTTATTTGTCTATCTCTTTTATCATCTGAGAAAAGTCGTCGACACAACTGTTTCCGTGCCTAATATTATGAAAGTCATATGAATTCTGTAGAGCTATTAAAGATAGATTTGAGAAACCTACATCAAATATCTCATATTATGATTATTTGAAAATCA
>CAJNSZ010000001.1:4226374-4410760 GCA_905329745.1 Rotaria sp. Silwood2 | reverse complement strand
TTACTGTGAGCCAGGCATTTCGGAAAAAACCAAAATGAAGAATTATGAGCTGAAATTCTATATATAGATAGATTTAAGAGTCATTATATAGTCCTGAAAGTTTCAACGAAAACGAACATGTCTTTCTCGAGTTATGCAATTAAAAAAACCCAGCTGTTGACCATAGAAGGGCACGATAATCCAGTTTAGTTGGACATTGAATATTTCGAGAAAGACATATTCGTTTTCGTCGAAACTTTCAGGACTATATAATGACTCTTAAATCTATCTATATATAGAATTTCAGCTCATAATTCTTCATTTTGGTTTTTTCCGAAATGCCTGGCTCACAGTAAAAATTTCAATAAAACGGTCAAAACTCTTCACTACTAGACCACGGGCACGAATCCTTTTAGTTTTTTTCTTATCTCAATATACTCTATCGAATGAGGTATCAATGAATCAAAACAGAGCGAGTCACTTGAGAATGTTCGCTCGTAAGTAAGTCTTGACTTAAACGTATAACATTATGTTGAAGTGATAGAAAGAAATAGATCCACAGGACATTTTGCATGTTAGAAAACAAAAGCAATTATAAAATATTAATCATACTTTAAATAGCTGGATGGGAAAATCTATAGAAGTCACAAAAACATAATCATTAGCTGAAAAAAGAACTCGTCATAGATATATAACAAAAGTTCTTGCCATCGAACACATCATTTTTTTCCCTACGATATATCAAAACAAAGAACAGATTTTATTTTCTATTGGGCGCATATATGCTTATTTACGAAAGCGCTTCATTAGCATCAATTGTACTTTTTAACCGAATTTATATTAGTTAAGAAGAAATTAATACAATCTGAATACTCATAGATTTATAATTCATGAACAACATTTGATATAGAAATGATCTTTTTATTTATCTAAAAGGCAGGGGCGTCTATCAAGCAGAAACTCACGACTTATGATAGTCATTTCATTTTTCTTTCTTTGTCAGTCATGCATAGGAGTGGGTACATCTTTTTTAATTGATCATTTAAGTATATAAGTGTATTTAGTTGATAATAGCATTTTTCTCGCCTCTATTATGTTATTTCACGAAAAATAATAGAAAGAAGTTAATTTTTTTCCCTAGAAGAAAAGCCATCTATAAATATACACGGACATGTTTTATATTTGTTGCCATTTTTTAGATAATGGCTTCAAATTTAACACTATGTGTTGACACTTTATTTCGTGACATAAATATTTTCGAATGCTTAATTAGTCGTATAATAGGATCAGTTATAATATTTATATCAATGATTTCAATAACATTTAACATTCGTTTCATTTATTGGTCATCATATCATCGACATCTTCGGTTTCGTCATTATTCATTAGTATTATCAATGATTTTATCATCAATGTCAGTAATCATTGTGATAGTACCATCAGTATTTATCCAATGTTTATCTTGTTATCGATGGTGCTCACCATTTTATTGTCAACTTGAAGGTTTTGTTTCATATTTAAATGGTTGTGTTCATATGTTTATGTTAATGATGATATCAATTATTCGTTATGCTATAGTTTTTGAAACGAATATACAAAATCGATTTATTGATCAAAATTCATATTGGACAGTTATAATTAGTTGGTTATGTGGTCTGATTTTTGCATTACCACCATTATTTAAATGGAATAAATATACACCTGAAGGAATTGGTTTTCATTGTGGATTAGATTGGTTTGATCGATCACTTAGTTCACGTATCTATTTTATTCTAGCTTTTGCATTTATTTATTTTATTCCATTTATTGTATTATTAATTATTAATTTATATGTTTATTGTAAAATTCGATGTTTACTTTATGCCACAGCAAGAATGATAAAAACTGATCTTGGTTTAAATTTTTCTTATGAAAAACATCAATCAACTTCGTGTAGTTCATCATCAAACAGTAGCCCAATAACAAAATGCAAAAACTCTCGTTTTCATACTGAAGCAAATGCAATGAATGTAAGTTCTCGATTAGCTGTTCGTCAAACACGTACCTTTCAAATGAATTGTCTTATGCAATTAAATCGTTTAAAGGCTGATCGACGTTTTGCTTTCGCAACAATATTTTTAGTTAGTGAATATTTACTTAGTTGGACACCATATGCTATTATGGCTTTATTTTATTTATTTAATGTAAAGTATATTAATCAACAATCAGTATTAATGACAATATGTGCATTTACTGCCAAAACTGCAATGATTTTAAATCCACTTATTTATTTAGCAACAATAAAAACTAATATATTCAAATCGATGTTGTGGTGTAGTAAATGTTCGTGTTGTTATTGTCGAATT
Organism: Rotaria sp. Silwood2; assembly: GCA_905329745.1. Lineage (NCBI taxonomy): Eukaryota > Metazoa > Rotifera > Eurotatoria > Philodinida > Philodinidae > Rotaria > Rotaria sp. Silwood2. Next base: position 4,408,436 of record CAJNSZ010000001.1, on the reverse strand, counting down.
AAAAGAAAAACCATAGTTAGATAACTCCATACTTTGTTTTATGTGATGAAATAAAAAAAAATTAATGTTTGTAATATGATAAAAACGATATGATAATATCTAATTTATCCTGAATGAAAGAAATGCATAAAACTAGAAAAAATCTAACAGAAACAGTCTTTGTTCAAATGAAAGCTTAGCTTTGAATGAATGGAGGTGAGTGAATACTTAACAGTTCCTGTAAAGAAATGTCTGCATCATTCATACAAAAAAAGATGTCATGTCAACCGATCTAATTAAGGCGCTACTGGCTTATTGCTTTTCACTCGTTTAGTTGCCATGGCAAATTCTTCTTCTTTTTCTCAACATATTAGTCCCAATTCAAGTAGGCCACTCGTTCACTGCAACTAAGCATCGTTTCAAATTGGAAAAAAGTATGTCGAGATCGCAAGAATATAACGAGTGCACATATGAAATCCGATTTTTAACATTTGACTCCGTTTGGGAGCTATACAATTGTGAAAAACAATAATTGACAGCTGATACTTTCCTTCTATGGCCATACATGACTCAATCTTGAAACGACCATTGATATCGCGGATGATGTATGCATATGCACTTTAATTACCGGTTCCCATGATTAAAATTCATCCATGAAAGAGTCTTGAACGTTTAGAAAATCCTTTACACGACTTATATAGATGAGATGTGAAGAAAAATAATGAACAGTTTATAGTTTCCTTATATGGTAATAGCTGTTTCAGATTCATTATCTCTGATTAATCAGCTTAACTAAGACAGTTGAGCGTGATTGAAATTCATTATGATCCTCTACACAAGTCTATGCTTTTGCAATTAGCAGATATGATAAAAGATCGTGTTTTCACATTGTTCGGGCTCGTTCAATCAGCCGCCTTTTTTCTGCTTGACCGAAGCTCGAGTGACAGTCTCGTGTTTGTTTTCTTTGCAAATGTTTTCTGAGTATTTAATTAAAACAAATCTGTTATGTTTCAAACTCACTTTATCAGGAAAAAACACTTGGTGAGATTTTCTCATTATTTTAAGCAATCTGTAAGCACGTTATATTTTAATGGCATGTCATATAAGGTTCTAACAAAAAAACTGTTATTTCTAATTAATGGATTTAGCTTTAAGCAGTTTTATTGTATAGTTCGATATAAGTACATTTTAAAAGTCGATATTGAAATCAATTTCTACTACATATTAATGTCTGTTGCAATAAAGATTTTTCTTATTGATTTTATTTCCTACATAAGAAGAAACTAAGGCAATGGTATAAGTGATAAATAGTTATTTTTTAAGGTCATCTTATTTATAAGTTTTATTCTATTTAGGAGATTCTTCGGAAACGATTCATGAAATCACCATCCAAAAAAGTAAGGGCGGGTTGCCGAAAAATTTTAGTTTTCGAAATAGTGCCTTGCACGGATACAACTTTTTGCACCCGCATTCGACCCGACACCTTTTTTTTTCTACCCGGTACCCGACAGAACCTAGCTCGGAGCTAATCAATATCAAGATAATATTTCAATCGCAGTACAGTGTTCAAACTTTTACTTTATACTAATAAGAATATTGTTTAGTTTCTTCTATAAATAGCAACAAAAAAGAGATATCATCTAAAATTCGATAAAAAAGGCGAGTGAATCAGAATTCATTTAATGGCTTTCAACTTCTGAAATTCGCTCAATTTTGCCAAATAACTGTTCGCTTCAGAGATGGAACCGGTAGTTTTTTTTCCTTACCGGTACTGGTACCGGTCTAAAGGGTCAGACCGAACCGGCCGGTAGACCAGCACAATTGTTTTACCAGCTTGTTATTCAATATATATCAAAGCATCCGATCCATTCATGTTCTTTTTTTCACAATTACTCTAGGATAGGATCAATTATTATGTTTTTATTGCTAAATCACATCTTTTCACTTTATTTCCGTCATTTTTTTCTTTCCATCAACAAAAAAAAACTAAATTTTCAAGTAACACAAACAAAATATAAAACAAGGTAAAATTTTCTCAATCAGCCATATTCGTAATAGACTATGGCTGTTGTTCTTGATCATCGCGATTTACAAGCGCAGCACTAGTATTACATTTAGGCCACATTTTATTTACATATGCTTCACGTAATACAATTAATGATTCCACTGAACTCTCGCTCAAGCGACCCCTTTTCTCATTAACAATAACTCCACCGGCTGAAAAATGCCTTTCTGATTCAGCTGATGAAGCTTGTATAACCAAAATACGTTTAGCAATTATNATTAGTAAGCAACAGAGAACGAAGATGTCAGATTAATAGAAGAACTTATTGATAATATATTCTTTGATAAAGCTGTGGAAAATGTTTTATTATTGGAGAAAAGCTAAGTATATTCTGTTCCTTCTCTCGAAAAATGTTCAAGTCAAAAACTCTCAACACACCCTCATTTGACAAGTATTATCGAATATCCCATTTGTTTGATCCACGTATTATAAGAAAGAAGTTAATAATAAAGGTACTCAGGATGTCAATTGTAGAGGAAGAACAATTATGTCGTACTACATTACTAATCTTCATATTATATTTACAAAAAAAGAATATGTTACATATTTATTATCCAAAACACTCAAACATGACAGGTGTTTCAAAGATTGTTCATTCCTCAAAAAAAAATTTTAACCAACAAAAAAGGGAACTGAGTATACAGAAATATGCAGAATTTTATGCTCTAACTTTCTAATCTATTAAAGATAGAATAAAAGGGTTGAAAAAGTCGTGATCCTATCCGACAATGTCCAAAAAAGATTATTTACTACAGTTTTCAGCACTTTAAAATAAGTGTGCACTTGACAATGCTTCGACGAGAACGAACGTTAGAACAGAATGAATTTTTTTAAAAACTATATAGATTTGTAGAGCGTGAGACAGCGCAGTTTTTGATTATAAAGTCATTTAGTACTAATTCCATTTTTGAGGTCAATAACGTCTCACAAAAATATGAAAAATTGTCTAAAATGCATAAAAACAGTACTTTTCCGCTAATTTGATTCAATGTAAGTCGTATATAACTGAAGAAAAAAAATTACCAAGAAATATGAATAATACACAGTTTTGTAGAGCGTGAAAAACTGCATCGATGTGTGCTATTAGTTTTGACTTTGTGATTACAAATGAAATAAAACTATAGATATTACAATAATCATCCGAAACACTGAAAATCTATGAAAAACTTTTAGACCCCCCAGACAAAGTGGAGCGCAAAATTTTCCTTCTACATTCAATTAAAAAACGAAACAAAATACACAGAAATGCGCAGAATTTCAAGCTCTATCTTTCTAACATCTTGAGAATGAAAACTAAGAGGTGACAGATTTACGATCTTATCCTACGGTGTCCTTTATCTGATAAAATTATTTTACATTAGTGATTTTATCAAATATATCATCTAGATCGATTTAGCTGTCTTATTCTCTCTAAAACAGTTATTCAATTTTTTTTGTCATCTGTGTATACATATAATATAAACAGTGATTAAATTATTTCTTATAAGGGAATGATATCAGATGTCTCGTTTCGATTTGAATGTTGTTTTTTTCTCATAGCTACCGCAAATTATTCTAGTGAAAACAATAAAAGGATTTGAACTTTTTATTGAGACTTAGCGGAGCTATTGAAGTTTTTACATGTCGATTTACTAGAAGAGCATGTGGAACTCCAGATTTTTGAGAAAAATCATGTTTTTTATCTTGACTTAAAACTATCTCCATTTGACAGTCACACATACAATAGGTTGTAGAAAGAATTTCAGAGATTATAAAACTCGTATCTCGGAGACATGAATTTTTCAAAATTTTCTTGTATTATTCACTATGCTTCGAAAGGCATCTTTTTTAGAACAGTTCACAGCGCGGTGATAAGGACTCTTCCAACTCCCAAGTTCTCCATACAAGCCACTGTATGTAAGATGACCAAAGAGAGATAGTTTCAAGATAAAATGTAAAAGCACGGTTATTCCGAAAATCTGGAGATTTATACGAACCTCTGGTAAATAGACATATGAAAAATTCAATAGCTCCACTATGTCTCAACAGGAACTCAAATGCTTTTAAGGTTTTCATTAGAACACTATGTAGTATCTACAGGTCAAAAAAGACATTGAAATCGGTAAAGGATACCTATCGAAGTTCCCTCATTAGTAAAAACAATTCTGTTTTTTTTTTGTCTTTTATACAACTATTTCCGAGCAACAACCAATCATAGTTTCAGTCAACTTTTTCAATTCAATTGCGTGATTGATTGTATGATGTGAACATATTATACATATTTTATTTAACATAACACATAGATAAATCGATATATCATCAGGAATAGTTAATAATTATTGTAAAACACATTGTCTCTAATCAAGTGTTCTTGTGCTATAATTTGTTCTAATATAATAATAGTAAGTAACTGACTAGAGAATCATTCTGATATAAGCATATCAGATCAACTTTTTTCATCAGATGTTATAATAGAGTGAAATAGCTATTTCCAATTGCTCTATTAATAAAAGAAATCGTTTATAATAATCATTCGAGAACAGAGGGTACATCTAACCGTCAAAATAATTACAGTAAGAAAGATATTGAGTCTTTTCATCTTCAACATCTTTCTAAGGAATTTCAGTTTTTTTTTATTTCAAAATAATTGTTACACATGCCGATGAATTGAATCTTTCAATATGATTGAAAAATGATCATTGTGAAAGAGACAATGATCGATAAATATAGGTATTTTGTTAAGTTTTATCCACAAAGTCTTTATTAATGACTTTTTATATGAATGAGAATGAGGGTTTGATGATGTTTCCTAAAACAGAAAAATTGTTCGATTTCCAAGTATGAATATAGAGGCGAATGTATTATGGATGAGGATTTGTGTACGTGTGAAACTATGTAATGGTCTGCAATGAGTCTACATCTACAGCCTCAAGATCCAACGAATGTTCCTACTGAAAAAATGGAGCATTCCAATAAATACATAGCATCATGCAAAATATACTAATAGAACTATTCCAAAGTGAAATCATCGGCCATCATTAGGACACTTTCTGTCTTTTTCTTTCTATCAAAATTTCCACCGCTCGTTGTTGGCCCTGTTTTTCGATAAGTTTCCGACGAAGGCTTATTGTAGTAAGTGCTCGTATAAATAGCGAAGATTGGCAAGATAAAGATGAGAAACAAATTGTGTACCCTGGAGATGGATGTCAGACTATTGGCAAGATGCTGTGTCGCTGAGACTCCGATCCGATTGTATGTGAGGTTCAGTTCGATGAGCCTCTGTTAGAAAATTAGAAATTAAGAATATATAAAGTGCTTCGTAAGTCTTGAGGCACCATAAAATTGGTTTATACGCAGATAGAAAACCTTATTAGCGCAGTTTCGTTGGGGCTGAAATGAGGGATACATATGTTCTTTAGCCTAATTGAACTAATACCAAATAGGTGCAGTGAAAAACCTCTTATAGACTATAGTTCGATTCGAAGATAACCAATCAGTAAAGTAAAGGTTTGTCTCTTTTGTTTTTACATTGCGAACAGAAATTTTTTCTTTATTCACGGGCATCTTTTTTTTGTTTGCATTGTTGCTGTTTGCTTGTTATCTTTGACTTTCTTTTTTTTTGTTTTTCTTAATTTAACATTGTTATCATTATAAGCATGGAATTAAATGGCAAATATGGTCGTTGTATATATCCATTATATCTATAGTAGCAGCTTTTCATGCACCATTATATATCTCGATCAACTCAGAAAAAACTGATATTGATAGATTTTTAAAGTCATAACATGATCAGATCATGATTTTTATTTTAATCAAATGAAAACTGTAGATTGGAGGAGCCGGAAAAATTCAACTTGAAACTTATACTCGATATTTTCTTCGAAAATACATGTGAGTTCCGCAAAACAATAATCATATGCTTTAAAGAATTTGGAATTTTTTTGGAGTACAAATAGCACTAGTGTAAACGAATTGTAAAAAATCGTGTTGTTATTTTACAATACTGTTATCACTCAATAATTAAATACAAAAACATTTTATTCGAAGAATGAATACAGGAAAAAAAAGATTTTGATGATGAAACAGTCGAATATTCATATACTTATTAATTCATGGTATATAATGGAAATGTTTTGGATTTTCTCATGTTGTATACTTTTCCTTATGAACTAATAGTATTAATAAGAATATATAAAATATCTTCTCATCGACGCAGTTTCTTCTGAAGTCGACAACAATTGATGCTACAATTGCGTGACAAGTATTTAGTATAACTTTACAAGATTAAACATATGCGTAAATTTTTGAAGTTTGTAACTTTTTCGAAAAATTCTTCCATTACTTCTTGTGAAAAAGTCTTATGTGTATGCTCGAAAATGATCTGTGATAATAATATATAGCCAAATTTATGTTTAAGACCTTCACATCCATATTGATATCTAAAAACAACTAGATATCAACACATGTACGAAAAGTCATTTCTTCACTGATATTTCTAATATATTTTGTTTGTTCTTCTTATTTTTCTTTTGCAAGGGAATCGGTCATTGAAAGCAAAAAAACATCAATATTTATTTGTTTTTTTTTCTGTTTTTTTAAAAACCAAGCCAAGCAAATACACGAATTAGTGCTGTCTACTTGGATTTTTCATTCATCATATAGATGAAATAACCTGATTATTAGTTTACAAACGCGAACAAAAGTTGTTTTCAATTCATGATGTAATTATGTGACGTTAATACTGGTGGTTCACTCATGAGGAATGTTTTTGACATGAAGTAGAATAATGTTTGTTGTCTATTCTTGTTTTTTCAAATTCTAATAATTGTCTAATTGTACTACTTCTTCATCATTTAGTATATTCATAATAAGTCAAATTAGTTGTATGTATTTGGGTTAGGTTTCTTTGATTATTATCATTCGATGTCGCATACAAATATACAATATTGATTGATTTGACTTGAAAGATTTGCATTCCTATCAATTAATAAAAAAAACCTAAGATGATTGTGCGTTGATAGAAATCCACTACTGTCGTCACTTTTTTGTTTCTTTTATATTAAATAAATCAGGATAATACAAGGAGTATAAAAAAGAAAGATGAAGCAGAAAGTAATGAATGGAAATAGGTATACAATGATGACGATAATCTTCGAATTATTCAGAAAGAAAAAAGTAACCTATATAGATCAATACTTATCTATTCAATATGGATATGAAGTTTGTTTTTGCATAATCTAAAGATAATATTCATAGAATAAAGCCAAGCAATGCTTACATATGAACTTGTTTTCTCTAGATTACAAGTAAATTCGGTTAGTTTGTCAGAAGTGTAGCTGATCTATTAAACTTTAGTGAATACTTTTCATTTTTGTTTTTGCTTCAAAAATTATATTTTTTTTATTATTTGTTTTATTTCAAGGTAGGTTGAACAACGAAAAAAATTCATTATTCAAATTCTCGGTCACGCACGTTAGCAAACTTCCAGTGGAAATTATTAGCAAAAACAGAGTTTTTCTTAATAGGACGTGATGAAATTAGTCACAAAAATGATCGTGCTGCGCATAATTATGAATTAATAATTAGGAGGATAGACTCATATTATGAAAAATTTTATCTTCTCTGTTAAATTATTCTCACGTCATATTCTAACTTCAAAGTTTACCATTTGGTTTTTTGAAACGTTCTCCTTGAAAAACAGTATTGATAACATCGGCTGTGTCAGGACTAAAAACTTTCTTCTTTTTGCTAAGATGATTTAATATTTTTGTTTTCTATCATATCAAAAGTAAATCTTTTGAAATTCAGATATAATTAAATTGATTTTTCTATAGTCATTTTTTTTTCTATAGAAATTATAAGTGTAATCTTGTTACAGAAAAAAACCGAAAAGTGTGGCAGCCGAGTGAGATCAAAGCTTGATCGGTACTTACAGGATGTTTCATAATTTGTGAGGCTCCACAAAATCACTTTATATGCAGATAGAATATAACCCTTAATAGAATGTTTTGATAAGAGCCTTGAGTACTCGTGTCGGTCTTTCAAGTAACATATTATAGGATAATATCTTCTCTTGTAATAATAAAAATATAAACATAAGAATGTGACGATAAGTTTTTCACAATTGGTCAACAAGATATTTTATTAGAAAAAACGAAAAAGCATTATTTTATAAATGCGCATATTAATCTGATTATACAAAAATCTCATTTAACTATTACATATTTGTTGTCCATCACTTTTTATTAATTTACTGAGGTTTTTAGAAATTTTATCAATCATTTTTGGACAATCATTACAAGTTATTTTTTTTTCATGTTGGGTTCAATCTAGTTTTAGCTGGTTTAAAGCTTGAAAAATGTTCTAGTACTGTTTTCTTTAATATTCTCCATACACTTTCAGTAGATCGTACGTCAGCAACTTTATCTTCACTTTCTTCAGGTAAAATTAGATTATTAAACAGTTCATCATTAGTTCGAAATACATTCTTTGTTCTTTGTATTTAATTCTATACGCTAAATTTTCATATATTTTATCCAATTCAATCCCCATTACTGAGTACATAGCTTGACTGAACATGTAATCAGTGAATTGTGATGAACGTGAAATTAGTGAATAAGATAAAAAATGATTGATTTCTACTACACTATGTTGTATGTAGAATTGTTCAGCACTTTTTTAAAAAACCTTAAGAAAAATCACGTTGATCAATTAAGAAAAATTTATCCTCACATACTCATGTTTACATTTTCATTATTACAAGAGAAGATAATATCCAATAGTATGTCATTTGAAAGATTGACATGAGTACCCAAGGCTCAAATAAAAATATTTGATTAGGAATTATTTCCTATTTGCATTTAAACTAATTTCATGACGTCTCAAGACTTATGAAACATCTTCAATACCTATTTGATTAACATACTTTATCCTCCTAGTAAAAGAGCACTATTCAAATAGTTTACAACATAAAACTTTAATAAGATTACATTTAAAACAGAAACTAATGATAAGTAAGGATAAAGTATTTTATAACCTCAAACTTAATATTATACCATTGTTAATAATCTTTCTTAATAATCAAGTCTTTCAGTAAAATTATTCTGAGTATAATCAAAAGCAACTAAAAATAGAAAAAGACAAGTCTTTTTCATAGATTACATGGGTTGATCTTTTCAATTTATCATACAATGAGAATAGTCTTATTTTTTCCTGTACGTGAGTGAATTGTAGACAGAAACGCTGTCGATTTGCTATGTATCATAACTTATCGAAGTATGAACTAATTCTATGCTTTTCTGATGTCGATGATAAATATATCCAGTTGCGTTGGAGAGCGATGAACATGTTTTCCTTTCACATTTCAAATAATTTTCTTTTTCTTTCGATAAAAAATACTCACAAATGAGTCGATATTACCTGTAATGGGATTCACAATACCTTTTTGGATCGTGATAGCTTCTCTTCTCTGTATTACCAAAATTCTAGATTCACCACTGTCGAAACATAGAATTCTTCTGAATCTTTAAGCTCATTATACAATTCTTAGAGACACCATTTTATCCAATTATGCTTTGTATTGAGCATATTTGGGAGAGTATCAATTTAAAACAAAATAGAGTTTTATGAAAAAATGTTAAGGCAAACTTAACTTAAATATATAGCATTATATTGAAGCAATAACAAGAAAGAAATTTAAAAGAAATTTTGAACACTAGAAAATAAGACAGATTGTAGAATGTCATCATATCTAAAATAACTGAATGGGAAAACGTACAGAAGTCACAAAAAAAAATAATCCTTAATTAAAAAAGAATTAATCAAAGAGGTAAAATATAAATTTTTGACATTCATTGTGCCATTTACTTTTCTTACAGTTTATAAAAAAGAAATAACAGATTTTATTTTATACTAAGTGCATTATATGCTTATTCACGAAAACTCTTTATTGGCATCAATTATTTTCTCAGATCGAACTCATATTCGTTAGGAAGAAATTAATACATTCTGAATAACCATAGATTAATAATCCATAGGAGTATTTTATATAGAAACAATGTTTTTGTTTATATAAACATCAGGATCTGTTACTCAGTAGAAACTCATAATATATGATATTTATCTCATTTCTTTTGCTTGCCATTCATGTGTATGAGTGCGTACATCTTTTCAAATTGACCAGTTAAGAATATAAGTATATTTCGTTGATAATAACATTTTTCTAATGCTTTTCATGGGAAAAAATTCTGAGAAAGGAATAACTAAGAAGTAGAGGTGTCAATGTTTCCATTCTTGAGCATTTCGTTCCCAAAGAACGGGAATGCATCTCATATTGTGTTTTCTTACATTATTTCAATATGCCAAGGTTTTTATATTTTTTTTCTTATCTTTTTATACGAGAATGTTATGCCTTCTCCATTTCAGGAAACAGGAACGCACTTTGCGTTCTCGTTCCTATGAACGGCGCGCAAAAGTGATTCACCTACAAAGAACGCGTTGTCGAAAAAATGTAACACTTTTAATTGACTAAGAACACAGTATTAAAAAAACTTGAAGCATTCAAACGCGTACTTGCCAATAAGGTAACGTGTTTTTTATCATGACGGACACGTTAATAGTGAGCGACTTTCATGTCGAGTGCAACGCGCTCTTAATAGAGTCGTTTTAGTTTGTTCAAGAATAATTCGTACCTTTTGTTGAAAAATTTACATCACAAGAACACGTCGAAATATTTGAAAAAAGAACACGTTTATAATCGAATGGAATTCACTTCTTAGTATGTGTTACAACGTGTGTTAAATAAATGCAATGTCAATTGAGAAGTTTGAGTCTTCCAATATGAGGGAATTTGTTTTTCGGTTGTGTCACACAAAAAGATGGCGCCTGATTACTTCAAACAATAATATTCCAAGATAGTCGTCATAAATGTTTTTTTCCTGTCTTAGAGAGAATTTTTGATCATACCCAGAGACTTAAAAAATAAAAAAAACTGTATTAAAATGATGAAAGAGACATTAATTTTGATGTATTTCAAATGTATGTATTAATATGGCCATTTTCATCAGTGTAATTTGGTGATTTCGAATAAAAATCAAAATAATTCTAGTTGCTTCGTTAAAATGTTTCTTTTAATCAATGAATTTGAAATACATCAAAACTAATGTCCGTTTCATCATCCGAAATGCCATTTTTTTCGTATTTTTAATATAAAACTCATGAAAGTCATGATATATTTTTGATATTTTAAGTCCCTGGGGCATATACACGCTAGTCTCAAATTCCTTTTTATTTCATAAAATAGTAATCGCAGAACTTTCGATCAATTTTGGGTGTGGGTGCAGGAGTACATGTTGGATGTGACTCTAACTGTGAATTTTTCTCTTCGATTACGCGCATAATCCCACACCCATCCATATCCACATTCTGTTAGTGTGAAACTCGTTCACTATTGCCGTGTTCGTCATGATAAAACAACGCGTTGTACATTGTTAAGTACGCATTTGAACGCTTCAATGTTTTTTCAGAACACGCTGTTAGTCAATAAGATACGGCACATTTCTTTCGAAAACGTGTTCCTGTCCGTTTCTTTCTATGAGTTTCTTGTCCTGGGCAGCGAGACAATAAATCTTATCTATTGTGCAAGATTTAATATTTTTAAGAAGTCAATTAGACTGCTAGAACGACGTTGAATATTTTATCGTTATAAAAAATATTTTAGTCATCTCAAAATTAGACTAAGTATTGAGGATGTCAGATATTTCATATTTATTGAAGTTTGCTTTACATTTGATGGCTAATTCGAGTTCGCAAATAAATGAAGATTCAAAAGTCTAACATCAATCCGAAAATCAATGAAAAAAATTCAAGAGACACTGAACTGTAAAATGTTACTAAAATATTTTTCTCTAATTATAATTATGATGACTCCAATGTCTATTCGAATATGTATTTTACTACAAACCAGTAATCTCTTTACTACATACTAATACAGTGGACACTCAGACAATTTTATATTGAACTCGGCTCGTCTATCTTGCCACAATAATTGAAAAATGCTCCAATAAATAAATTTCATTTTCAAGTTTAACGATATTTATAGAAATATGTCCGTTTGAATTCGAATTTGAATTATGATTGTGGGAATTATAGGAATTTTATTTCGTAAAACTTTCTAGTAAAGTGTTCGTTATGAATTTACAAGTCACATTTTTATTCGAACTAAAAATCGGTATCGACTTCTACTATTAGTACAAAGACCTATAATAATGTATCAACATATTCACATCAGTTTCGTTTAATATAAGTAGAAAATTTAACTTTCAAGAAATACGTTCATCTAGTCTAATAGTATGTTGAATGCTTCTTAGTTATAAGTTTCTCTGACCGAATGTACACCAAAGCAACAAGTAAATTAGTTGGAATACATTCCTGAAATATTAAACTGCGATTCATTGGCACAATAACGTGTGGAGCGGGAACGAAAAATTGACTGGGAAAGAAGCGAATTGCCTGAGAGCGGAGACGGACTATAGAAGGGACACATTCAGAGACCCTATAGATTTGAAGTTCGATTCTTTTTTCTTCAAAACAAGCACTCTTTCTTATTGCGACAAACGCGTCCCTTTCATATGTGTTGTTAAGACGCTTGTAGCATTCTTCTAAAACACGTTTTTACCACTCAACAACTATTCTTAGTACATCAGAATGCGTTTTTAGTACTGAAACTGCGTTTCAAAAGAGCGCTAAAACTGTCTTAGCAATGCGTTCTTACCCATTTTTTTCATCGTTTCTTCCCATGGGCTACTATTATGTTATTGGAAGAAAAATAATAGAGAAAAGTTAAGTTGTTGTTCGTAAAAGAAAATCCATATATATATATATATATGAATAGACGTCTTTTGTATTTGTTGCAATTTTTTAGATAATGGCTTCAAATGTGACATTATGTTTTAATAGTTTCATTTATGATATAAATAATTTCGAATGCTTAATTATTCGTATAATAGGATCAATTATAATATTTATAGCAATGATTTCACTAATATTTAATATTCGTTTCATTTATTGGTCATTATATCATCGGCATCTTCGGTTTCGTCATTATTCCTTGGTATTATCAATGGTTTTATCATCAACATCATTAATTATTGTGATAGTACCATCAATATTCATCCAATGTTTATCTTGTCATCGACTGTGTTCACCATTTTATTGTCAACTTGAAGGTTTTGTCTCATATTTAAATGGTTGTGTTCATATGTTTACGTTAATGATGATATCAATTATTCGTTATGCTACAATTCTTGAAACGAATCCACAAAACCGATTTACTGGTCAACATTCATATTGGACAGTTATTGTTTGTTGGTTATTTGGTCTTATTTTTGCATTACCACCATTATTTAATTGGAATAAATATACACCTGAAGGAATTGGTTTTCATTGCGGATTAAATTGGTTTGATCGATCACTTAGTTCACGTATTTATTTTATTTTAGCTTTTGTATTTATTTATTTTATTCCATTAGTTGCGTTATTAATTATTAATATATTTGCTTATTGTAAAATTCGATCGTTATTTTATCGTACAACAAGAGCGTCAAAATCATATATTTCATTAAATGTATCTTATCAGAAACATCAACCAACTTCGTATAATTCATCGTCAAATAGTGATTCAACAATAAAACACGAAAAACTTGGTTTTATTGTACCAGCTAATTCAATGAATGTAAGTTCTCGATTAGCTATTCGTCAAACACGTACCTTTCAAATGAATTATCTCATGCAATTAAATCGTTTAAAAGCTGATCGACGTTTTGCTTTAGCAACAATATTTTTAGTCAGTGAATATTTACTTAGTTGGACACCATACGCCATTGTAGCTTTATTTTATTTATTTAATTTAAAGTATATCAGTCAACAATCAGTATTAATGACAGTATGTGCATTTATTGCCAAAACTGCAATGATTTTAAATCCATTCATTTATCTAGCAATAACAAAAACTAATGTATTCAAATCGATGTTGTGGTGTAATAAATATTCGTGTTGTTATTGTCGAATTAACAGATATAGCTTAGCTGTGTAACTCTATAATTAATTTTTCATTTAATAACATAAAAAAACTATTCAATGTCTATAAAATGTTAAAAATGATATGATAGTATCTAATTGTTCTTGAACGACGAAAATGCATAAAAATAGAAGACATCTAACCGAACTATTATCGGAATTTTAAAAGAAGGCCATTGAGCAAAATGTTTATAATTTTTTAACGAAGATAGCTAAAGCCCTGTGGTTGTTGTCAATCGAAAGAAGGGGCATGGGAACATCTTTTTCTCCAATATTGTGTAGTACGAAATCGCTTTAGAATCAGTCATTTCTGCAAAACATTACATAAAATGCATGAAAACGATCTGCCATTCCGATGAAACATTCGTTTTGATATGTGATCTAGAGAGAGGAACTTCAGATCTATAGTTTAAGATATAATTCAAATGATTATCGTCTCACATTCTAATGTTGAGCAAATAAAATCGTCTGTTTACTCGCACGAAAACTATGTATTTCTTTTAATTTTTAAGCAAATATTTTACTTTTTGTCAAAATTTCGTCTGAATGACAGACCGATTTTTACACATTTTTTGCAATGCCTTACAGAAATGACTGATTTTAAAACGACTTCGTCTTATACAATATTGGAGAAAAAGACGTCCCCATGTCTCTTCTTTCGATGGATGAAAGTCACAGTGCTGTAACTATCTTCGTTAAAAAGTTATAAGCATCTTGCCCCTATGGTCTTCGTTTAAAATTCCGATAATAGTCTTTGTTCAAATGAAAGCTTAGCTTTGAATGAATGAAGGATAATAAATAATTAGCTGTTTCTGTAGCTGAACGTTCATATTATTCATAGAAAAAAGAAGTAACCTCAACTGATAAAATATTTATTTTCTTTGCGAACGTTTTCTGAATATTTAATGAAAATTAGTCTGTAATGTTTGAAACTCACTTTATCATGGAAATACACTCCGCGTGAGCTCATCACTGTTTTAAACAGCTTCTGGATACATTGTACCTAAAGAGGATGTCACGTAAAGCTCCTACAGAGAAATTTTATTTTCCATTTCCGACTATTGGATCCAACTTATTCAGTTTTATCTTATCATTCGATATGCATTTTAAAAGTTAATACCAAAATCAATTCTTGTTACGTGCTAATTTCTGTTGCAGCAAAGTGTTTCGTATTGATTTAATTTACTATGTAAGAAAAAACTTAAGAAAATGGTATAACTGATAAATAATTAATTTTTAAAGTCATTTTATATGGAATATTTTCTCTATTCATGAGTCTTGATATGGAAAAGAATGTAATAAACTCAGATTAGGGAGAGGTAAGATGCGGAAAATGCAAAATTCGAGTGAATTTTATTTTCTGTTCTATTATATATGATTTGATAGAACTTCAATAGTTGGTCGCCAAGATATGTTTTTTATTGCGATTCGATCACTTTTTAACTAGAAAAACCCTTAAACACATGCAATGATTAAAATATAGTATTTGTATCCACGAATTCGCTTTTCCTAAGGAAAACTGTCGATTTCCGATTACATTTATTTTAGAAACTTTTTGGAAATATTATATTTCGAGTCACAATGATCAACTGACAAGGGAAGGCAACGAACTGTTAAATCAATTTTCATTCGAAACTATGCGCATCATGTAGTCTCTAATGGGGTATGCATACCCAGAAAAGTGTTTGGGCTAATAGCTTATTGATGCTGAGATACTGCATTTTTACAGTACTTTTTTAATAGAATGCCGTGGTCTCCCTCAGGAACACTAGAAAAACTGATTTTCGAATGTCGACTTCAAAGTTTGTACAGAGATAGGCCTTAACGAAAATAGTCTATTGTGAGAGTGTTAGACCTTTTCATTAATTCCTGTCCTGAAATATGAACATCGAATCTGCCCGTGTACATGAGCGATGTAAAAGACAGCTTTTACTATAGGCGTACCTTAGGATAAGGACAACGAAAAGATTTCAAACTTTCACAATAAATTATTCTTGTTACGGCCTATCTCTATGCAAAGTTTGAAGTCGATATTCGAAAATCAATTTTTCTAGTGCTTCTGAGGGGGATCACGGCATTCTATTAAAAAATACCGTAAAAATGCAGTATCTCAGCATCAATAAGCTATTAGCCCGAACTCTTTTCAGAATATTGATATCTCGCTAGAGACTACACGGTGCGCATAGTTTCGAATGAAAAGTGACTTAACAGTCCGTTACCTTCCCTCGTCAGTTTATCATTATGACTCGGAATATAATATTTTCAAAAAGTTTGTAAAATACATGTAATTGAAAATTGACAGTTTTTTCTAGAAAAAACGATGGACTTATGTCAAATCATACATAATAGAACGAAAAATAAAATTCACTTGAATTTTGCATTTCTGTCACCTTATAATGAAACAAACATGTTTTTTCTAACGTATACATCTTTTTTAGTTCTCAATTTTCTAAAAGACATTTCTTCACAAACTATATAGTGAAATTTCTCCTCTATTTGTCTGTATAATTAATTCTCCAAAATCTGCTGATATAACTGCGTGATGATTTTACGTGATATCGATGATGTATATCAGTGATCGTATTCAATCGTGTAATCACACTGCGAACTGAACATAAAATTATGAATTCAGCTAGATTGTTCAGAATACAATAGACAAGCTCAACAGGTAATGCCAAAAGAGGCACAAGAGCTTCATAAGACATTATTGCTGTTTGTTTTTCAACAGTATGCTTTGTTACAATGAATATCTGTTGAGATTGATATTTCTTTATATTTATGTGTTTATTGGCAATGTGTTATCAACCTTCATCATTGTTGTGCAATTTTTTTTCTTATACAGAGAACTGAAACAAGTGTAATACGACGAATGCAACGATCAAGCAAATTTGTTAAAGTAACTATACAAGATGTGGGTGTAGATCTTCCTTTATCCACTTCTCTCATTCTTACTTTTTTATCATTGACAATACACAAGATTTCGAACAACAGATATTGGTTCTGTATCTATCCTAATGTGAAAGTTATTTTTAATCATTGTAGAAAAACAGAAAAAATATCAAGTACGAAACTCGAAACTGTAAACAAAATTCCAATAAAATGGTATTAGAAGACAAATAATTCTGAAAATGTTTCATATATAAATGTGAAAATGATTTTATTTAATTTGCGAATCGGAGAAAGTTCTTGAACTTTTGTTGAGAATCCAATTCTTTCATTTGAAGTTCTCATCCAATAGAATAATTTGTAATTTAGAGAAAAGTTCATAGTACTTGATTTAATTGGTTGCATAAATGGGAGTCCTACATATCCAGAAAATATGACTATAGAAAGCAGGCGTATTTCTATTCACAAAGAGTTTTTAGGAACACTTTGTGGATGTACGTGTGGGTGTTGATGTTGACTGATGAGTTTTGAGAAAGAGAACATACACACCCACATCCTAATTGATCACGTTTTCATTATGATGTTTTCCTTATACATATACTTGATATAATGGTTATAGTTTATATTTTTACTAGAAAAAAATCAATTGATCTTTTTCATGTTGACATGTATCTAGAAAACCATTCTTTTAATCTAATCGCGTAACCAAGAATGAGCTAGATTGGATGCCGCTCTATCACTAGGAGAAAGAAAAACGTAATAATTACGATCATCGATACTATTTTGCATGAATTTCATGCAAGATCATAGAGCACTGCCCTATCATTCACCATCTGATGGTTACGGCACTATGTTGATCGACGAAACGATATTTCTGATCATATTTACATTACTTGTAAATGCTCTACAACAAATAATATAATGTATAATGATGTGGCTTGGCGTAAACTATCATGCTAAGGTGCATATCATGTCAGTTGTAATATGATACATCCATTTATTGACTCATGTTTTCAAAGACAGATATTTTTTGATGAGCAACCCATCGATATTGATTCAAAACGAGGAGAGATAGTATTCAAGAAAACATTTTAAATTTTACAATAAACGAGAATAGGATCATTATCGTCGAATAACTATTATATTTCCTGGTTGATATCTGTTATCTACTACGAGACAGATACGTTTCAACCAGGTGCGATTATAACTAAGTCTATAGAAATATTTCTTGAAAAGGAACACAGTTCAAACTTATTGTTACAATTAAATAGTTAACATATTTTCATATCTTTATATAAAAACTCTTGCCCGTTTGTCTTTGTTGACAAATATTTCTTTTTTTACTTTTGAGCTCTTTCTTATACTCATTCAAGTCAACAGAAAGGCGTATAAGAAATAGCGGAATCAAATTCGATTATTGACTTTACCATCATTAGAACCATACAATAAGATTTCTTTTGTTTTAACACTCATAAGAAAACTACTTTAGTGTTTGAAGCTTAAAAAATCGTCGATTTATCAATGAATATATACATAGCCAAAGTCTTTCGTCTGTTTAAGTCAATACCAATGTTATTATTAAATATAATCTTTGCTGATATCTTGCTCAAAAAAGCTCTGCTTGTTTGAGTAAAATGGATGGTATGAGTAAAGAAACGATTCATGATGCCTTATGTATTACTTGATAACGAGAAAATCCAATTAATTATAAATGAGTAGGTATTGTTATTGAATTTAGATTTACTTGATTCTTTCTAAATTCTAATAGTTTTGATAAAACTTTATCGTGACATCTGAATGATATCATAGAATCTGATAAGTAAAGATGAAAAAAAAACATTTTGATATCATGAAAATCATTGTGATATCGACTAAGAACTATTTATTGACAAGTGTCTACATCTATTGATGATCTCTAACTAATTGGTTGTAAAAGCCAACCGCCCAGATAGTTTGTTGATTGTTTTTTTCTTTTATTCATGAATGGCTCATAATAAAGAAAAATTCTTGCGTCATTTTATTTCTTCGTCTTTTAGATTCCAAGCTTCTTATCGTATTTTTTATATAAATACAGATTGTTTTTTGAACTCAACATCACACATTTAGTGTAAATCTTCGAAAAAGGACAATGCCAAAAAATAAAGGAAAAGGTGGTAAAAATCGTCGTCGTGGTAAGAATGAAAATGATGATGTTAAACGGGAATTAATACTCAAAGAAGAAGGTCAATCTTATGCTCAAGTTACACGTATTTTGGGTAATGGTCACTTAGAAGCGTTCTGTTTCGATAATTCAGGTGGAAAAAAACGTTTATGTCACATTCGTGGTAAATTACGTAAAAAACAATGGATCAATCAAGGAGATGTTATTCTTGTTGGATTACGAGATTATCAAGATGATAAAGCTGATGTTATTATGAGATATCTCGGTAAGATATTTATTTTAGTAAATAAAACAAATAATTAAATATTAAACTTTTTTTGTTCCGCTTAGCTGATGAAGCTCGTGAATTAAAACGTATGCATGAAATTCCCGACAATATCAATATAACTGAAACATCAACAAATAATACTGATGGATTAGATGATGTCGTATTCGATGAACGTTATAATGAAGAAGAATCAGACGATGAAGAAAATGGATTACCAAGAAATACAAATGGCCGGACAGGAAATCGTGATAGTCCATCAGAAGAAGAATCAAATGATGACGAAGAAGATGGCAATGAATATTATAATCCAAACAGAATGCCCAAAAAAACTGGAAATTTGAATGCTGGAAACTTATTAGGAAGTAGAAAAGAGACAGGCAAAGGTGCACGAAATGATCGACGACAAGTTATATCAGGATCGGATTCTGAAGGACATGATGATCTGGCACATATTTGATCATTAAATATTTTGAGAGAGTGGGCGAATGTTCCTTTTTTTCTCTGTCTTCAATAATCGTCATCGATAAATCAATAATTATATAAACAATTTCAAAAATAAACTGGCTAAAATTCGAATCACATGTATAAATATATATCAAATAGCACAAAGATAAATTTAATACGACATTTTTGTATAGTTTGTAATGAATTTTTCTTGAACATATAAGTCCATTTCTGATAAAATGATTCTGATAATCAAATTAGAATTTTTTATGTGAAAAACAGATAAAACAAATATTTGACTATTGACCAAGTATCAGTTTTTTTTGCTTCTTTTGCTGAAGCCATGAGGTCATAAATTTTTAATTTTATACAAAACAAAAATATCGAAAAAAGATTCCTAAAATTGATTTCAATTTGAACAATAATTTACTATCTAAAAGGTTATATAAACATAATGTGAGACAAAAACACAGTTATCAGCATCAGAAAATACATAGCCAAACAAAAAAAAATTTGTTTGTGTTATCTTAGCAATGTATGTTGATATACTTGTTTAATAAACAACCATGACTAATGGTATTTAACAGTCATTTATACTTTTAGATTTTAATTGTCGATATATAGTAAAGTGAACTATTTAGAAATGAATAGATTAAATATTCATTTATTATCATTTTTTTTTCAATCGATAGGCAGACACTGTTTCATGATGAGCAATATTCGAGATAAAATAAATATTTGATGATATTGATAAATCAAGAAACATAAGACAAACTAAATGAGATTCAGTAATATGCAATTGATCGTTACATATTTTTAAATGGTTCTAATGATGAAATTGCTATTTTTTCAATAAGTGTTTCGTCATACAGATGATAATTAAAATTTTCATTATCAAAACGACATAGATCTTTTAAAACCATTATATATATACATTAAAGTTTTTGTAATAAGAAAATGAAGGTAAATATCTGTTTCACTATTGTTACTATCTGTAACGAGAGCTTTATCAATAGTAGAAGTTGTACATCACGTTGTTTGATCAATATTAATTCTTGAAAACAAATATAAAGATTCTTTTTAAATGAATGGTCTTTTTTCCTGACTTGTATCATACAAAGATTAATACTACAACAACGGTTTCATTAATGAACTCAACTAGCTACATCATGAATTGCATCGGTTAGCTATAGAAAAGTCGAAAGAAAAATATCGAAAAGCAAATATGGCGAAGTCGATGTGTATCAATGCAGGTGTTGTTGTGAGTGACGAGGAAGCGCGCACTCTCAATCATATCCATAATCTTCAAATGCATTGTCAACATGAGACATGAAAAAACTATCCGCATTAACTAATTTTTTAAAATCAAAAGCGGTTACCTTTCAAGCATGATTACTAAGTGTTGAAGAAAGTTTTTTTAAAGAAATTTTGATAACTTTTCAAATCAATTTGGTATTGTGAACAATTTTTTACGTTCAATATTACGTTATCAATGATATAACATATTTTAAGTAGATTCACTACTCTAATTCGATTTTGCTTTACAAGATGAATCTTTTGATCCATCAAAACAGAAAACGGATACTAGTTTTTCTTGCTAATTATTAATTGTTCTAATATCAAAATAACTAACGCTATTATTTACTGGTTGTTGTGAAATATTACGATGAAAAACTTGAGAAAATACCTTTATTATTTACTGATTAAGTGTCAAATAAACTAGTTTGTCAACTTGATTTATCTCAATATTTTACTATCAGAGCTATTATTCATTAATGAAGATTGTTTTGAAGCTTTCATCATAAAAACTAGTAGTATCTGCAGATGACAAATCATTTTTAAATGACTTGAATCAGAATTTATTTCAATATATTTTACTTTCAAGCTTTGATTATCTTGTCATGATAATTATTTATTCAGTAATTTAACTATTAGATTGGTTCGAATATTATTGAAATTTCAATAAATTGAACTCTATTCTTTATGTGTTAATAATATTTCTTGATTACAAGCAAAAGGATTTTTTGAAAAAAACCTTGGATTGGCATTTGATTCTCATATGATGCGTATCTATTAGTTTTAGTTATACCAAAAATTTTAACATTTGCCAATACTTCATGTATGAAAAGATTCCTATCACTAGCAGAGCGAAAAAACATACAATTTATTTCAATTTTCTTTGATGCATAATTTTATCAGGACTTTTTACAAGGAATAACAAATCAATAATGAAGAAAATGTTGACATACAAGAAATTATTTATATATGATCAATACTGACAAATTTGATTCTCTATTTTAACAGGTTGAATTCAAATATATATTTAATTTTAGCAGATACTAATTATTTAATCTTCATTTTTCATGTCAATTATTACGTTTAATTTAATAATTGTCTGTATTATGAAATAATATTATAATCTCTTTATATATCCTGTGTATCAATATCACCGAGTGGAAATGTTAGTATACATAATATGCAATGGAAAAGTCTTGGAAAAAATGTCAAACTCTGTTCGACCATATTGATAACTTCTAAACCAATCAAATTTTTATTGTTGGAAAGAGCAAAGTCCAAACTACAAATGTTGTAACAGACTTGTTTTTCCAGAACAATGATACAACATAAGAGAAGTCAAAAAATAAACACTTAAAAAAGCTCTTGTAACTTTACTTCCGTGCAATATCATTTTCTATTTTCTGCTCATTTTTTTTATATCAAATGCGAAATGAAAACCCATACTTAACGATGATTTTTGTAGCATAAAGAGTGTTCTTTCGAATGATCTATTGAAAGTTAAATTTAGTCTTGCTTTTTTTTAGCAAAATATAGCTGTTTCTGGATGTCACTGAATATTTCGGTCTGTCCGACTACCTTATCGTTTTGTGATAATAAAAGAAGTTTTTTCGAATTCTTTTTTTCTGCTAAGTATCTAGGACATGACGTATTTCGAACAAATAACACAGCAAGAAAACAGTGCATACATAGTTTATGAAGGTTGTAGTTTATCTCCTTTCAAATTGATAATTGCTGCAAAAAAACTCAATTTTTCAAAAGTTTCGATTTCCCACCTTTTAATTAAAGAGTCAAGAACGGATCTTAAGAAAAAAGGTAAGAATGCTTATATTAATGCAACTTTTGTTGTATTATATATTGATATAGTTTTTTTGTCAGAATTCAATCCATGTAGCTCAAGATAATTGAGAAATAGAAACTGTTCAAGTTGCAAAAACGTTGCCAGAACTTTTTTTTTTAGAAGTGTCTGGCTTTTTACCTCGTGGATTTATTCTGGAAAAACAAGTGTGAGATAACATTTGTAGTTCAGACTTTGCTCTTTGCAACAAAAACGAATTTGATTGGTTTAGAAATTATCAATATGGTCTAACAGAGTTTGACATTTTTTCCGAGACTTTTGGATTGTATATTATAATAAACAAGAACTTATTTTCATACTTTGATTTTTGGAAAAAAAATGTGTGATAACTAAAATTTGATTTGACTATTTGTTTGATTTAATTTTTATTTCTGAAATAAAATCAAAATATAAAAAGATCTATCGATAATACTATTCATTAGATATTAAAAGTCTGCAAGAAATGGTTTTATATTTTGATTTTTTGTTTACATAAAATACGCATACAATATATGAACGATAACAATAATTAGAAACGTAAATTAAGATTAAGATCAGGTAATTTAATATCTTTGATTTTTTGTGGTAAATTCATTTCTTTTAATGCCGTCATTGCTTTTGTTGGTGCTGCTGTAATTCCAGCTTCTTGTTTTTCTAATTTTGATTGTTCATCAATTCGTGCAATAATTTCATTCATATTTGTTTCTAATACCATACCACCAAGACATAATTCTTGTAAAATATAATGAACTTTATCTACATGAAAAATGAGATCAAGTTCACAAACATTCTAAAGAAAAATTTTTAAAAATGATAAAAGAAATAAATTCAAATTAAATGTCGAGAAAAACAAAAAGAAAATATTTACTTCGAAACATTTATCAAGTGTTTCAACAAAAACTTGTATTAAATCCAGTATACCTAATTCACTTTCTGAACTATCAACACAAAATATAAAATATAATGTTGCATAATGTCGATATATTAAACGATAATCATTTCCACCAATTAATGATCCACTTTCAAGAAAATTACAAACATTTTCATCACGTTTTGATACTAACTGAAAAATTTCTCGAACAATTTGCTGTTGAACTTCTTCTGGAAAATGTTCGAAAAATTTTATTAATCTTGGTTTAGCTGAGTTATTAAATACAAGTATTGCTTTTATCATTATTATCTAAACATATTATTTTCTTTTATGAATTTTGGAAAAAATCTGAAAAAAATTAAAATTTATATATATATCTTTTTTTTTCTTTTTCTTTCAACAAAAATAAACCCTCATCAACATCAATCAAGGTCAACAAAAAAATTATTATTAATTACATGTTCTTTGAAGCGAAACGTACGTCATGAATAGTTTCATATTCATTTGCAAGAAAAAATAACAGACTAAAGAAATGGGCAAAAAGTTAAGTAAAAACAAAGGTTTATCAGCTAGCGATGTACAACGTAGCAGTCAAATAACTCAATTACAACCATTTGTTATTCAACAAGTCTATGAAGCATTTATGGATCGAGCAGACAAAAAAGGGCGGTAAAGAAAATGAAACAGATTTTTATTTTTAGAAAATTTTTTTTATTATGATATAGAATGAAAATTAATACATTCAAAATGGTTTATCTTGAAACAAATCCATGTGCGGATGTGTACAATTTAGATATGGCTGCAGAGCGTACGTTTTGTTTCGTTTTGTTTTCTTGTTTATAGTTGTTTTTTTTTCTGGTCTTTGGATGATTATTCATAGGAGCTTTTTTGATGTTCGATACTGATCGTAACGGTAAGAGCAAGAGAAAAACAAGAAAAAAGCTATTAATAAAATTGTATTTCGTTTTGTTTTTCTAGGCGTCCTGACATTCGACGAATTCCTCATAGCATTTGTTCAAATGCAATCAGGTAGCAATAATTCCTCTAGTTGTTGGCAATATCTTAAGAAAAGTATATCTTATGAAATTCTGTCTAGGCTTAGTCTCCTAATCTTTGTTGACATTCTTCTTCAACATGTAAATCAATATTATTCATGTACAAATCCTGGTCTTATTCTCCACCATAATAAACATGATACTCAACTAACTCTTCAACTCGGTTATATTCGAAAAAATGATTTTATTCGTTTTTTCTTATCTCGTTCTTATATTTGGTTAAAATATTTTTTTTCTTTTTTCTTTTGTAATTATATATTTTTTATAAACAACCATAATTCAATCAAACTCATTATTATTTTCATCATTATCGTCATCAGCTGGAGGTTGTTGAATTTGATCTTCACCAATATTAGTTATACCAATGTCACGTATGAAATCACGAATACTTTCTTGTAGAGCTTGTAGCATACCAGCATCATTTTCTTCTGCACCACCACCACCGCCAACAGCACCCGCTTGAGCATCACGAGCCACAAGAAAATTCTTCAAAGGTGAAAAAATAATAATTAATACCTAGGTATAGTTTCATTTTCTTTTTCTTACTTCTAAATGAAAATTTGGTAGTAACGAACGGAGTAGCATACCAATTCCATTGTACGAGCTATTAATTTCCATAGGCTGCCTAAAACAAATAACAATTATGAAATTTATTTTGTTTTATTGTTCGATGCAAAATATAAGATAGAATAGAAATTCTACGTAAAATATGAACAATAATTATGCCCCGAATTAGTATTGTCTAAAATGACGATTCCCGATCTTGTTATGAAGAATTGAACGTGAAAAACTTTACTTCAACATATCTCTTGTGATTAGCAATATCTATATGTAGATGTGTGTTTTCTACATTTAGACAATTTCAGATTTACAATGAGTACATGAATGAATCATTAATTCTTTATATTTTACTCAAATCAATACTATTTATCGCCTGGACCTTATTGAAAATTATGAAGAAAAACGTCTTGATGATTATAATATGTGCGGTGTTTATAAAGTTTTCCGACTGATTTTATTAAAAAATAACAAGAATTGCTTATGTATGTGATGATATGACAATAGTTTCAAGGTAAACATTTAAAAGCACTGATGAAAAATCAAAAAAGTTGAGTACCGTTTAATGAGAAAATTTTTTTGTTCTAGAAGGTCGATGGCAAACTCATATTGATGAATACTTATTGGTTGTTTACAGTGATAGTACTCTATTATTTATTACAGTTTTTACTAGGTTTTTTTGATTATAAATGGTAAGAGTAAAACTATTGATCGTGATCCGAGATATAAAAGATATTATTATTCATAGTGTTGTGCACTTAACTATCAAAAATTGTTAAATCCTAATTCGGCAAATAGGAAACACTATTAGCATTTCAATTGAACTAAGTTCGAATGTTACATTAATAATTACATGTGGCAAAGAGCTGATCAAAATACATTTGATATTCTTCATGGTATTTTGATCATATCGAAGTTTATCAACAATATTTTATTGTCCAGCTTAAAACAAGAAGCTACTTTGGAAACCTTAGTGAATGATGAAGAATTGTTTCTATCAACTTTTTTCGTATATTTATAAATATTGACTGGTAATCAATCTTCAAAAATGAAAATGTTCTTCAACTTTTTGATAATTCATCAGAGCTTCTAAGGTTGTTTAGAGACTATTGTATAGCATCACTATAGTCTACAATAAACTAGTGTATATCTTGAACGTTCTATATACTTTTGGCTTAATCTTAGTCTTCATTTTTTTCTATTCAAAGGTACGAAATTTGATATAACAAACAATGACGAATAGCATACAATTTGTATATCTTAATTCATGTTCTTATTTAAAAATAAAAAAATGATTGAAGCTTACCTTTCTGGTCTTTGAAAACTGGCAATTGAATCATTCGGAGGGAATGGATCAACATTATAAAATCTACCATCATTGTTCATATCCTATAACAATTAAAAATAAACTTACACAAGCATTTGATTTTCTTATAAATATTTACATTAGGTAAAAATCCTCGAATTTCATTTGATTCTGATAAAATAATATGTCGACAAACATTAACCGGTGTTCTACGATAACATGTTTCTCGTCTAAAATAGAATAAAATTTATATTAATCTTATTATTTTCAAATAAATAAATTGCAATTTACAATTTTGTATAATTAACAATTCTTGAATCTTGATTTATTTCAATAATATGAATAACTTGATTAACATTATTTCTTAAAAATTCTAATTCATCTTTTTCTTTCCATTCATTTGACATTCGTACAACATATAATTGCTGCACACATTGAAGTGCATTTGTTTCATATTTTGCACTATCAGAAAAATATCGACATTTTTCTACTGCTCTATCTGGTTTTATTGATAATTTATCAAGTAAATATTTAAGTATAGATGGAAAACGAATTAAAGCATCTTGTAAAATTTCATTTGCTTTATCAAATGATGATAAACGAAAATATGCAAGTGCAATGGAATAAACAAAATTTGGTAAACCATCAAGATTTAATCGTTGATTTTGTTCGGTATAAAAACGTATTAAATAGTTATAATCTTCACAACGTATTGCATAATAATCAAGAAGAAGAAGAATTGCAAGTGGATCATCAATTGGATCGAGACTAAACAAATTTAATGACAAAAAAAAGCATGTTTTTTTTTGTTTTTAATTTATGAATAATTTAAATTTTACCTTAAAAGTACTTTACAAAATTCTAATGCTGTTCTTGTACAACCTCGTTCACCAATATAAATAATATGTTTAAATAAACAAATAAAAAAAGATCGATTTGCTTGTATTCGATATTCTAGACGACATTCACCACGTATTATTGAAAAAAGTGGATGAAATGATTGTTGAAAACTGTATAAAGCACGTTCTATTTTAATATAAATAAACATGGATTGTTTTTTTTTGTATTAGAAAAAAATGAAATAAATTATTATTATTATACCAATCAGATCAACAGCTGTAGGTGTATCATCTTGCATTCGACTGACATCGCTTAAATGAAAAAGTGCATCAATATGATATGGATACTGACGAAGAATATCCTATTTAAAATTTAGTTCAAGTTTTGTGTATGGTTTTTTTTCTAAAAAGAAATTTACAACAAACCATAATTCCTTGTAGATTATGTTGATCAACAGAATCAAAAAATTGAATTTGTAATCGTTGATAATCTTTATCATATTCAAATTGAAAATAATTTCCATTAGTTAATGCTGTTTCAGATAAAGGAGATGATGGTTTCATTGATAAACCTATTTTTAATAAATAGTGTTTTTTTTTTATCCGATTAGGAAAATATAACGTGTTGGCAATAGAAATTTGAGCAAAGTTTTTTTTTTGCTATATTCAAATGATGTTTTTACAATGAAAATTAGATTAAAAAAATAGACAAGCCTATAAAAATTGCAATAAGTCAAAAGAACCAGGTCTTTGTAATCTCAATATTTATCCAAATCTTAATGAAATACGATCTGAACGGAGTATTGCAGTATGCAAAGTAGAAATTTTTTATCTACATCCCTCCTCTCCCATAGAACACGATAGACGTTCTTGATATAGAGTCTTTGACCGCGTGTCAGTAATGTCTTGCTATAACTTCTGAATAACATTTTGATTGCATTTCTAGATGAGTAAATAGAAGGATGATGAAGAAATGTATCACAAAGTAGGTAGAGTAAAAAAATCTCTTTATAATTAGCAAGAGCAGCTGCATCGTGTTTCCCATATTAATCTCGTAGGAACTGAGCTAACAGCTTTTTTTTATTTTACTTGCCATATGGTTAAGAAAAAACCTATGCATGTCTTTTTGAAAGATAATGTATGATTGTTGAAAAAAATCGGTTTCGACCATCAAAACTTCATTTTGAAATGAAATATATTATATTCAGAATCATCAGAGAAATCTATATCGAATAATATACTCATTGCTTAAAATAAGTTCTCGTCACATTTCGATCCTCACATTCCTTTACTGTTATTTTCAAACACCATGACCTATGCTTCTTTTCAGCTAGGAATTCGATGAAAATTAATTTTATTTTAATTATTGAGTATAGTATTCAATCCGGATTTCTCTGCTGATTCTCAATATCTCTGAAAACAGATCCGTATTTACGGGATTTTTCTATCATATCCAAATACAACCAATTTTCTCAACGATCAAAGAATAACTTAAAAAAAAAAACATGCATAATTTTATTTTTCTAATCAAATAGCGAGTAAAATAATAAAAGAATTTTGATAAATATTGAGACAACTGAGATTTGATTTTTGTGTCATATTTCAATGTTTATAGGCTTTTTTAAAATCTTTTAAAATTTAATTTTCATTACAAACAACTCATCTGAATACGTCAGAACAGAACATTTTTCTAAGTAACTCAACGAGTTCTATCCAACCATAACAAAAACAAGTTGGCTAAAATTTCGGATTGTCGACACCTTACCAAATTTAAAATATGATGGCCATCCTAATTTAGGAACTATAAATGCATTTTGTTTAGCTAATCGAGTTGTTGGACGTTGTTGTAGCATAGGATATGCACGACGACTATAATTTAAAAAAAAAAGTTTAATTATTAAAATAAATAAAAACAATATTTACCGTTGAGCAAGAACAGTAGCTGATGCTGATTGAGTTGTAAGGTTATTTTCACGTTCAATTTGTTCAACAATACTACTTCCAAATTTTTTCTTCATTTCATTTAATGGATTTAAAAAACGATTATCAACTGAAAGTAAATTTGAAAATAATTCTTTTGATGTTGTCGAAGCTGCAATCGGTTCTTGTTGAGATTCGTTTGATTCAATCAAAAATTCATCATCATCCTAAAAATTATTCATATTAAAATTATTTTATTCTTTTATAGTCATTGATTACTTGATCATTTTTTTGAATTTGATTATTCTTTTTCTTAACTTTACGTTTTCGTTTTGTTTTTGATGTTGTTGATTGTTGTTGTACATCATCATTTGGTTGATTATCATCATCATCATCTTTAGTTGTTTTTTCATCATTATTATCATCTTCATCAAGTAACATTTCAAATACATTTCGTCGATGATCAGTTTCTCTTGGTATTATTATATCGGATTCATCATTATTATCATGATTATGAATACCAACTTTTTGTAATACTTGAGCAAGATCATCTTTCATTGTATGACCTGCTGTTTTACGTACTGCACGTGAAGACATTTTTCTATCTATAAGAATATGGACATAAAATAAATAAATCGTTCAAAAAAAAAAATTTAATCATATAAAAAAATAGATTGCAAAAATATTGTTATACTATAGAAAAATATTCATATTATTAGATAAGAAAATTTTGAATTGATTTTGCTTTTGACACTGTTCTACTTTAAATAATTGTTAACTATTATTTTTTTTTTTGAGCCTCATTGATAGTTTATGCCAAAAAATGACACAAGTTATAGCATAAATAATTGTTTGTACTGAATCATTTCCATGGTAAATTAATAGATTTGACGAATTTTGACAAAAATTTAACTTAGTAAATAATAATTTGTCAGATTTTGTCACAAATGAACGATATCGACCACAGTTCGTATTAATTACACGATAAGCAGGTATATATGATCGAAGTAGAACATTTCGAAAAACATTTTCAAGAAGAGAAAATATTTCAATAAATTTTCTCAAGTCATTTTCCTCTACTCGTTTATTATCAAAATTATCTTTCCAATAGGAAAAAAAGTGTTCTGTTGATTGAAGCATATTTTTCGATAATTGACTCTTCCACACGTCAACATCGATTTCATCCATTTCTTCAACTAGACGAGCAAATACGTGGGAGGAGTTCTCGCATGATTCAAAAGCCTTTATATAACCTTTAAGTGTCAATAAATTCTAAATAATATAATAATGAGAATATTTTTTTTTTGAAAGTCTGGTTACTTTTTCATCTGAATTAAATGATTGGTTATCATTCATAACTTTTGAATCTTTCGTCTTTGCGATTTTATTCTACAAGAATAAATATAAGTAAAGTAATTTCAAAATAACATATTTTTTATTATTGTCTTTAATTCTATTGTATTATATTTTTTTTATCATCATCATGTTGTTTCTTAAATTTTCTTATGTATTGGATATAATTTATTTTAACCAATAATATAAAACAAGATGTCACTGTAATCAATATGTTTATTTATATTCTATCCATCATCATCTATTCCTTGAATAATTTCTCCAGTGAAAAGTGAATAAGCAACAATTATTACTCGTGGGTTAGACTGGATATTCTTTTCCTATGTTTATAACTATAGTTTAGTCTGGTCTGATTATATCTCTATATTGTGTAAAATAAATAATATTTCGGGGTTTTTTTTTTTTTCTTATATTTTATTTATTTAATTTTGTTTATAGATTAATATATTGTTGTAAATATGAGTGACGCTGGTGGTGCGTCTAGTAGTACAAATTCAAAAAAATCGAATTCTTCCACATTATCAAATAAAAAACGTACTTTGTCTGATGCTGGTCTTGATGATACAGCTGAAAGTGATAGTCAAAGTAATGGTAAACGTGTTGTAGTCTTTGAAGCATTCAAATTAATTGATGTACAATGTGCTGTAAGTTATCTTATATTATATAATGATATATTATTTATTCATTTAGAGATTTTATTTTTATATTTTATTTTTCTAAATTTTATTAGGAAGATCTTGATGCAAAACTTTTACTTATTCAAAATAAGAAACTATTTGAATGTGTACAAAATTATCGTAAAGCAGAAGTTGACTGGAAATCCAAGATTGATCAATTAGAAACAAATAAAGCTAGTGTTGATTGTAAATGGAGTATGATCGATCTTTATTGGACACAAGTATAATTATTTTATTAGATTTTATATATTTATTATATCGAAATAAAAATTTTTTTTTCTCAAATTTAGCTTGATGAAAATATTCGTCGTTTACTTGAACGATTTGATGCAACAACATCAACAGATGGAAATAATGAAGCATCATCATCATTAATAAATGATGAAACTACATCAAATAGTAATATAACTAATACAACAAATTCAAGTACAAATAATGAACGACAAGGTGAAGAAATTCGTTCATATATTCATCAATTAAATACATGGTTACGTGAAGATCTTGATGAACATCTTAAACAACGTTTAGATTTTTCTACAAAAGCTATTGTAAAACTTGTACGAGTTTTTGATAAGTATGTTTTAACAAAAAAAATTAGTTCATCATCGATTTTGTTTAAATAATTCTTTGTTTTTTTTTTATAATAGTTTAACAGATAAATTTCAACGGTTATTTACTTCAATCAATTCTTCTTCATCTACCGGTGAATCGAAATCAATTCCTGGTAAAATTTTTATTAAAGATTTGATTATTTCAATTTGAAACCTTCAAAACACAAAAGTAGAATGAATCAGATGAAAGTTCATGGGAACTTCTAGAAATGTGAAAACCTTAAATATATTATTGTTGGAAATGAGTTTTTGTTTTATGATAAACATTCTATGATAAATTGTTTCTTCCATATATAAAAAAAAAATTGTTTCTTAACTTCTCATAAAAATATTTCTTTCCCTGAAAATAATCAAGTGAAATTATTATCAATATCACAATTGAAAATCTGTTTCATGTTATATCAAAAATCAAATTAAGAACAATGCGATGATTTTTAAAAAACTAAATTTATATGTCATTCCTATTCAACTGAATATTATTCATTTTTATTTCAATTAACTATTTCATAGTGTCATAATTTACCTTTTTATTTATTATCATGTTTAGTATTTTCTTATGAAAAAGTCTCTCTTCAAATGATAATAAGCTCTTCAAACGAGACTTGTCACATTAGATAGAGTTTATTGTGAATAAGTAAAATCAGGAATGGTTCGTTTTCTTATTGTTATCTTTTTGAGTTATGTCAGGTTTTAATGAGTTTCTGACATAGTAGTGTAGGGAATTTTATAGAGAATCGAATGTTGTCATGTTAACCTTAAATTTAGGTCATAAAGAGTTCCTATGACGTCTATCATAAACTAAAAATGTTAACCAGAATGAATGTTTTCTTTTTAAGATATCAGATCCTTTATAAATGCGTATATTTTACAAACGATGCAGGAAAATCCAATCTTCTTCTCAAACTGCTATTACAAAAAGAAAACCATTCATTCTAGTTGAAACTTTTGGTGTATGATAGAGGTAATGCGGACTCTTTGTGATTTAAATTTAAGATAAAAATGGCGACATTGGATTCTCTATAATACTCCCTTCACTATGTTAGAAGCTCATTAAAAATTGTCATAACTCAAAAAGGAAATGAATCATTCTAAGTTTTGCTTACTCGCAATGCACTCTACCTGATGTTATGAGTCTTGCTTAAAAATATTTTTACTATTTTAAGAGATTCTCTTGCAGAACTATTCGTATAAATTAATTTAGAATGTTCAAATGAAGTTTCTAAAGCTGTTTCGGAACGAAATGTAGATCTTGAACGTGAAAATGACCGAATTCAACGATTAAATACAAGTTTACAAAGTCGTATTCATGAAATAACGCTTCGAGTAACAATTTTTGAAAAGGATATATTTATTTTTCTTTCTGAAAAAGAAATATTTTTATTCTAATTATAGTGTTCAGATTTAAATAATCAATTAGTTCTTCAAGAAGAACAGTTACTTGAAAGAAAAAGTCATTTATCTGATATTGAATATGAATTAGAAAAATCTCGTAGTAAAGAAACCAAATTAGAACGTTCATTAGCAGATGTTATTACAAAATTAGAACGTGATCGATTGAAATTTCAAGCAAATGATATTAAAAATGATCCAGATTCAAATTCAAATAATTCAAATAATAACACAGTTATTATTGCTGAGAATAAAGTAAATTATTTTTCTTTTGTTTCAAATTAAACAATATTCAATAAATATAATTTTTTCTCTCTTGTTTTAGTATGCTGATTTACAAGCTGAAATTGAAGAATATAAAGAATTAGCAGCTGGTCGGCTTGCTGAATTAGAAAAATTAATGAGTGATCATGAAACAACAAAACGAGAAATTGAAGTACTTAAAAATAAAGTAAGTTATATAAAACTACTTAGTAGCAGAACTATTTTCATTTTTGATAAAATGCTTAAAGAACTTTTTTTTCTATATAATCTCATAATGAAAACGATGCTCTACATTTCTCTGATATTTGATCCTTCTTTAAATAATATTGTAATAATAAAATTTCTATAAGAAGTATTTATTATGATATGTGACAATAATATTAATTAGATCATATTTTGTCTTCGATGTATATTTTCTTTTTTCTCATCTCCTCTAATGGCCTAAACGTCTATTCATATTAGGGTATACAATAAATGGTGTCAGTAGAACAAAAATCGACGTAATCAAACAAAATTTAAGCGATTCAAAATCACTGAATCGTATTGTAAAGAAGTTCATCAATTCTTTGAATAAAAAAGTGTATAAAAAATGTTCAATAAATAGGTTCAATGAATACAATTGAATGTGAATAACTAGAACGATTATTTCGAAAATTTAATCACATAAAAACTTGATGAACTTAGTTCGGTATTTCTTTTTTATTCTGCCACCACTACTTTTGGTGTATATCTCAATATGTATTAACGAATAGGGATCAGAAAAGACGAGAAGAAAAAAGAGAACATCAAGAAGAGAATATACAATGAAGATAAAATATGATCTAATATTGTCGTCACATATCAAAGACTATCATATAGTACTTCTTTTGCTCTGTTCTGTTCTCAAGACATACTCAAGACACATAAATTGAGGTCGACTTTGAAATGGATTAGTAATCTAACAAAAAAATATAATCCTATTCATATTTAGTGTTCATATCTTTTTTCTATCATTTCAAAACGATATTATCCATGTATAAAAACCAGATTATAATCAAATAAAAATAGTATCATTTTAATTTATTCTTGATGAAGAAATAATTCTTTTTAGATTAATATTTTTGCCTTTTTTAGCATGAATGCATGACACCATTAGGATATTTTAATTATACAAAAATAAGATATCCATTAATGAAAACAAGAATTTTTTGTAACTGAATATTATCATTTAATGGAGTCGAACTCTCTCTTTCATCATCATTGAGCAGCA
The DNA here is from genome assembly GCA_905329745.1 of Rotaria sp. Silwood2. Lineage (NCBI taxonomy): Eukaryota > Metazoa > Rotifera > Eurotatoria > Philodinida > Philodinidae > Rotaria > Rotaria sp. Silwood2. Next base: position 4,373,354 of record CAJNSZ010000001.1, on the reverse strand, counting down.
AGACGAATTTCATTTATTTATTATTTTATAGATATGCTTATAATTTGATAAGAGGTGTTGAGTTTCCTAGAAATTGAAAGAGTTCGTATTCAATGATGATGAATTCGAATGAGTATCACATACATAAGTTCTAATGAAATCTATCGAAAACATGAAATCATTATTAGATGATGGATTTACATAGATGACATATGTTTCTGAATGATTCATGTTTACATTTAATAAATGATTTCAAATGACTTTTTATAACAAAAAAAAAGAAACGTTAGCAGGACAAACTTTTGTCCTATCTTGATGACAGGCTTTGTTACATATCATAAAAAACAGCTGTTATCGAAATTTTATAGTTATAATATTGGTTGAAGAACGATCAAAATAGCAGCTGAATGTAGAGCTTTGCTTTTATTATCAGCCTGATTGACAAAAATTTTCATTAAGTTTTCCATGAAAAATTATAATACTCTAGCTACTATTTTTTGCATACCCTGAGTGTTTTTGCTTTGAGAAAAAACATTATTTGTTTATTGATTCTTTTAGCTTCGTTCATTACCAGAAGAACTTATAAATGAAACACCTGAATTTAAATGTCTTCAATCACGTTATACAGCTTTAGTTAATGAAAGTGTTCATCTTCGACATCAATTAACTGATGCTCGAGAACTTGTTAAATGTACAAAAACAATTTATGATCATCATTTTGAAAAAATTGAAGTAAAAATAATGTTTTTTTTTAATAGAAAAATAATTTTTGTTTTTCTTTAGCAAGAAGAATTTGAAAATCAACGTAAATTAGTTGCAAATATCGAACAAGTTGTTGCTGATTTAGCAGAAGCTCGTCGTGATTATGATCTTCTTCAAGTTGAATATGAAAAAGTTCTTATTGCTAATCAACAATCAGGTTTTTTAATGAAAAGTTTTTCTTTTCTCTTTTGAAATTTTTCTTCTTCACTTTTTTTTTCTCAGTACCAATAGCACGTGAAATGCGAAGTTTAATAAATCATTTACAAGCTCAATGTAAATTATATAATTTAGAAGCAAGTCGTTGTAAAAAACAATGTAAAGAATTAGAAGAAGAATTAACTAAACTTAAAGCAAAACAAGAAACAATTATAAGTAATGGTCTTAATACACAAATAAGTGTTACTATATCAGAACTAACATCAGCTAGTTCAATAGGTACAACAAATCAACAACAATCACCATCGATTAAAGATGAAACAACAAATTCATTTTCAACATCAACATCAACTATTATCAAAAATGAACCAATACAAAAAGAAGAATCAACTGAAGGAGTTTGTTTATTAAATTTAAATTATTAATATTTATTATTGATATTTTTCTTCTTCTTCTTCTTAGAATGATGATAGTCGTTTGGGTGAAAATTCCTTATTAGATTTTGGTGATGTAACGGAAGGTGATTTAGATGATAGTTCAACATCAAATACTCTTTCACGTCTTTCGTCTAATTCAATGACAACGGAAGATAAAGATACTGAATTACGTACACTTAAAAGTGAAAATAAAAAATTATCGGATATGGTTAAAGAATATAAAATATTATTAACTATGTATAGGTAATTTAAATTGTCATTTTTTAATTGCACTTTTTCAATGAATAAAACTAATTATTGAATTATTGTAGAAGTGCACCTAAAGAAACACGTGATAAAGCTAATTTAATGACATCAGAAAAGAAATTACGTCAAGAACTTGAAGAAACTCGAAATGAACTTAAAAAAGTTCAAAATTATGCAAAAACATTACGAAAAAAATGTAACGAAGATGAAGTAAGTTAATTATTTAATAATACTAATCAAGACATTTTATTTAAAAAGAACAAACTACTGTGTTTGATCATTTTCTTAAAAAGAAGAATTGATCTTTAACACTCAAAAATATTCAAATATTATTTTCAATGAAGTGATTTCCAAAGATCGATAAATTTTCTCATGTAATCATTTGAATAAACTATCGTAAAGATTGAAGTTGAAGCAAATTAAAAATTTTATGATAGTTTGAATTAGTTGTATGATTCTATAATTTGAAGAGATTTTTCTTTAAAACCTTCTAACGAGATAACCACATAAAATTATACTGGCTGTTTAAGCTTATATTAGACTCACTAGGATATCTTAGTGTGTGCCTGACAAAAAATTAAAAGATTCGTACTAATTGATCTTATATATGTTTAAGTATATACCGAAAAATTGAAAAAAAAACAGACTATTGACGTAAAAATGTTCTCATAGATAATACATCCAGTGATCCATTGAATATCCTGAAAGTTTTAGTCGTAAAGAATACTCTTTTGTCGAGATATTGAATTTTTAAACATTGTTCGCTTGCTACAGACATGATACAAAAATCAAGTTTACTTAAAAATTCAATATTTTGATAAAGGAACATGTTTTACGGCTGAAACTTCCAGGATGTTCTGTAAATCATTAGATTTATCTTTGGGAAAAATTTTACACTAAAATTCCGGTTTTTCTTCTACGTATGCCTAAAACCGAGTGGACAAAATTCATTAAAACGACCATAATTCAGCTTCAATGGTCAATGGGGACGAACCCTTCTGGGTATTTTTTTGTCTCACTAAGACGTCATTGTGATTTCAATATGAACTCAAACAACAAGTATCAGTTCAAATGGTTTTCTTCTAAGAATATCACGATAAGGTTTTGTCAGAAGAAGATCAATTGTTTATTGATGTTCATTTGTTTCGTAAACGATAATACAATTTATTGTCTGATTATTCGACTTACATAGAGTAATCATATTCTCAGAATAAAAATAGTTTCGAAACAATTCTATATTAATATTGATACTTTGAACTTGACAATTTTCCATAGACATTTGAAATAAATTATTTTCTATTTAATGATTTTTGTCAATTAATAATCTACTTATATTTTTTAAGGTTCAAAACAAAATGCGATCATTTCAAGAAACAATTCGTGATCTTGAAAAAAATTTAGAAACACGTAAACAAGAAGAAGCAGCGTTACTTAATGAAATTGAAGTAACAGGTCAAGCATTTGAAGATATGCAAGAACAAAATAGTCGTTTATTATCTCAATTACGTGAAAAAGATGATGCTCATATTAAACTTATGGTTGAACGTGTTAAATTACAACAATCACAAAAAATTATGTCTGATGAAAAAACAGTTTTAGCACAACAAACAAATGTTTTACAAGAACAACTTGATGCACAAGTCAATAAATAAATAAAATAATATCTTAGTTAATATATTTTTTGTCCTTTTTTTTTAAAGGTAATAATGAATCAAAAATATGAAGAAACAATAGCATTACTACGTAACAGTGTACTTATACTTGAAAAAGAATTAAGTATGATGCATCAAACATTAGATGCACATAAACGAAAAACAATTGAAAGTGCACAAACATCAGCTGATTTAAAACTTCATCTTGATCGTTATCATGCACAATTAAAAGAAGTTCAAGAATTAGTTGCTGAAAAATCTGAAGAACTTGAAAAACAAAATTTTAAAAATCGACGGTATATTATAAAAATCAAAAAAGAAAACAAGAATTTTATTATTTTTAAAGTTTTTTTATTGTTTTTTTCTTTCCATTTTAGATTACAAGAAGAATTAAAAAATTTAAATCGAAAATTAGAACGAATGCATAAATTAGAAATGGCATCAAATAAAGATGAAGTTTTATTAGAAGAAATACGTGAATATAAAGAAATTCTTCGTTGTCCAGCATGTAAAAATAAACAACGTGATGCAATACTTTCCAAATGTTTTCATGTTTTTTGTTATGATTGTCTTAAATCAAGATATGATTCACGTCAACGAAAATGTCCAAAATGTAATACAGCATTTGGTCAATCGGACATGCATAAAATTTGGTTGGTCTAATTGTATAGTTTCTCGTTTACTTTCTTTCTTTCTTTCTTTTTAATTTCTTTTCTTTTTGTTTTTGTTTCTTTGTCTTCGATCGATTACATGTATCATCAATTACTATTATTATCATTATCTTCGATCAAGATCTAACTGTTGTTCTTTTTCTTTCTTTCTTTCTTTTTTTTTTTCTTTTCGTTGTTTAAATGTTGGCCTGTGGGAAAAAAAAACTAAGCTATAAAATAAACATGCAACGAAAAGACAAAAAAAGAACAAATTATATGGTTGTTAGAAAAAATATTTATTTATTTTATTGATGATTATTGGTCGAATTCATTAATATGAATACATATGATGAAATGAAATTTAAAACCTGATTTAATTGTCCTAATTATATTTTGCATGTACACATTCTTACTCATAGTTCCATGTTTCACGCACCTCTTTGTTTTCTTTCTCATTGAATACTTTTCGAAGACATGAAATTGTTTTCTTTTTCAGTGTTCTTTCAGCATCGACAGAATCATGAGATAGCGTAACATACACTTCATGGAGATTTGCATCAGATTGTATAGGTATATGCTAGAGCGTGGAGCAATCTAGTCTATCTCTGCTTTGAACATAGTTAACCGTTCGTTGATGTCTTCATTGCAGAAGTTCATTGTTCTTCTGGGGTCCACTTGGGCCCATCTATAGAAAATTACAATAAATTGATAGTTTTATTTCATTTAAGCTATTCATTTATGTATTATAGGTCTCTAGATATTCTTTTTATCAAGACATATACGTCAGCTTTTATAGACACAATAAAAATATATACAAAAATAATACTGTCTGGAACTGTTTGCATAACATCATTGAAGTACTATTGAACAAAAATATTAGACCGAGTCACTTCAGTCTAGAACAGTAGGAATACACTGATATGTTTATATATACAATTGTCTATAGATAAGATGAAGAGAAATTTTTCTCTTTAAGTATCTTTTTCTTTTTTACCATAAAAACGATCTAATATGATTTCGATCGAAAAACAATCATAAACTTCAGACTCTACAACGGAAATGTCAATCATTACTATTAATGATGAATTTACAAACAAATCTATTTGGAACAACAATTGGGAGACAACAGATGACAGTTTTAATAAGACAAAAAATTGTGTCTATAACACCATTACTGATCTTCGCTCCATATGCACCCAAAACTTTATTGTTTTTCCTCTGAGATCTATTCATGATTTCTAGTGAGGATATTATGCATCTATTAAAAACTATATACAAGGAACGATCTGAAAGAACAAATATTACTATATTACTAGACAAAAAAACTGTAAAGTGAGTCCACGTTGATCTTACGACAGCAACGAAGGTTTAAGGAAATTTAGAAACGTGAAATATTCGAACGAGAGAAAAATTTTTAAGTATATACAGATGATTTTCTAGACGTCAATTTTATTGTTGCGTTTACTCTGATTATTGAAGATGGAATTGATAAGAATGCTTTCATCAATTTAAATCGTGCTTTTTTTAGATTGTAATATTCAAATTTATTGTTAAGTTTTGATGTAGTAATAGTATAGAAAGAAGAAATCATCAATATAAAGGAAAAAATGTCTTGAATATAACTAAAATGCGATGCAAAAGTCTTTGGAAAAAAGTCAACCTATTTTAGACTATATTGCCAACTCCTAAACCAATCAAATTTATTTTTTTGTAGGAAAGAACAAAGTCTAAACTACAAATTTTTTGGCAGACTTGTTGTTTTTGAATGAATCTCGAAGTAGAAGAGGCCAAAAATCAAACACCTCTAAAAACGTTCTTGCAACTGCACCTTCGCGCAGTATCATTTTCTATTTTCTTTTCATTGTTTTATATCAGAAGCAAAATGAAATCGCACGTTTAATGATGATTTTTGTAGCATGAAGAATGCTTTTTTCAATGGTGTATTCGAAGCTAAATTTAGTATTGGGTTCTTTAGAAAAATACTGCTTCTTCTGGATGACACTGTATAATTTGGTCTTTCTTACTACCTGACCTTTTTGTAATAATAAAAGAGGTTTTTTGAATTCGTTTTTTCTGCTAAGTTTCTAGGGTCTGACGTACTCTAAAGAAATAACATCCATAGATTTCAGTTCCTAGATAGTTTCTGGAGATGTTGATTGATCTCCTATCAAATTGTTAGTTCCTGCAAAAGATTCTATTTTACAACAATTTTTATTTCCCATTTTTTTTTATTAATGAGTCAAGAGCTAATCTTAAAAAAATTACTAAAGCTGATATCGATAGAACTTTGGATGCGTCACAGTTTGGTGTACTATTTGTTAGAATTCGATCCATATAGCTCAAGATAATTGAAAAATAGAAAATTTTTCAAATTTGAAAACATGTTGCAAGAACTATTTTAGCTGTGTTTAGTTTTTCGCTTCTCCTACTTCGTAGATTCGTTCAGAAAAAAGAAGTCTGGCAAAAAATTTGTAGTTCAGACTTTGCTTTTTCCAACAAAAACAAATTGATTGGTTTAGAAGTTGGCAATATTGTCTAACATAAGTTGACATTTTTTCAAAGACTGGTGCATCGCATGTTATATTGAACAAGTTTTGAGACATTCTTTATAATTAACTTTTTTATCCTCTGACAGTAATCCAGTAGAGTTGTTGTTGTTGAGTCAACTGAGAGAATAGACCATGTAGATGTTGACTGCGACACTGTCATAATTCAATTTGAGCTAATTCACTTCTTCGTGAAGATGAAAAATGGACCATAAATGAACCATACGTCTTGAATGATATGAGAACTGAATCGATTGTTAATTTGATTTTTTTGCGTTTTTTCATAGTTACGTTGCTATCTTATTTGTGCAAAACCGTAGATTTATTAATCATGATTTTGGGAGATGATTTATGATTAGACAATTGCAATGACGGCTATTTTCGAATTGAAATCAGTTCTTTCATTTCCTGGATTATATGGGCATCGTTAGTCTTGATTTTCTTCTTTTAATATTTAATTATTGATTCTGATTTCGATTCGAAATGACCTGGAAATATATTATGTCCATAATGGTATATATCAATCTGACAAACTTCACAATAATTAGTCTATGCAACTAGATAAAATAAAAGAGGAAAGAAATCAGGCTTTTCTCACTTTGTTGAAAAAAAAGCACATATTCTCCCGGCGGAGTGAAAAAATGCACTAGAATGATGAAACAGACGAAAAATTCGGTTTTTCAAATTCGTTGATTAAAATGGACACTTTTATCAGTTTAATTGCATTAGTTTGATTAATAATCGAATTTATAGTATTTGTCTCATTAAAATGTCGCTTTTATCAATGAATTTCAAGAACATCAATTTTTATGACTGTTTCATCATCCAAAACGACATTTTTTTCTCGTGTTTCTGATATAGAATTCATGAGAGTCATGACATTTTTTCAATATTTTTACTCTATGACTCGTACTCATAAATCTTAATCAAGAAATGATGAAAATAAGTTTTACTTTTTTTGAAAATTTGTAGCATACTTAAGTCTCTAAACAATACTTAGAAATCGCCTCGATTCGATGTTTATTGCTCCTACTAGATAGTTTTTGTGAATGAGTTAAAAATGACCTAACAGAAGGTAAAGAATTAATATTAGTTTTCTTTTATCAAGGCTAAAACTTTCATTGGTATTATCCATGAACAGATTAAGCTGTCATAATATGTTAATCATCATGAAAACTATAAATCAATAATTGCTTCATAACAAACATTATCTTTAAATATATTGTTAGCATAATCCTAATATTCGTGATTGATTTTATAATTTCATATATATATGTACATCTTCTTGATTGTTCCTTTGTATAAATGCTAAGTGCCACTAGTTCTTCTGCAGAAATTTCTACAGACACTTTCTCTTAAGTTAATTAACATTCATTTCTTCTCATAATTGTGCGCTTTCTCTAGTAATTATTCCTAATCGAATATGAAATGAGGAGTAACTAGTTCAATGGTTTATTTAGGTATACAAAAAACGTCGGTTATTGAGTAAAAATATTTACAGATAAAAAACTTCCTTAAGCAGTAATTAATATGTTATATACGGAATGGATATATATATATATATACAGAAGAAGAAAAAATGTGTATGTACAAGTCTAATAAAAAGAAACACGAAGTGACACTGTCATTCATACATAATTATAAGATGTACTCAGGCACTGTTCTTATCAGCTAATATGATCAATTATAATAATAAAACATAGTTCCAAATATATTTTGCCTTGAGAAAGTAATGATTAAACGAGAGAATGATAACAACATGTCATCCTCAGACACATATATTAATAATTTCTCAGTTTCATTATCAACAACATCAATATCATATGGAAGAAAGAATGAGCTAAATCTTTTAAATAACGATAATTGTAGCAAAAAAAACAACAAAATTCGTTGATATCTTTATGTTAGTGACATCAAAAAAATGATTCATTTACATTTATTGAAATGCTAAATTATGGTGAAATATTTTTTTTCATAAAGAAAATGATTGTCTAACATTAAATCATGAGAAAATTAGGCGATGAAACTCAATTATATAGTTTTTTTATGGCGAAAACGTACACAATGTCTTTTACTTGACTTTTTTCTTTCACATTGAGACAAATATAAAGTTCATTCGATACTGCAAGAACTGAGACAAAGAAAAAAAGAGATGTTGCGAACAAAAAAACTTCAAGAATGTTGACAGACGGTATAGTTAATATATATGGACGACTAGATAAAGTTGCAAACAACAAATGAATGAATAAATTTTAATCAAGTCATAATAAAATTTCAATAAGTTTCAATACACATAGCAATACCCATGCCACCACCTATGCAGAGAGCGGCACATCCTCGTTTCAAACCTGTTCGCTTAAGTGTATGAATAAGAGTAACAAGTATTCGAGCGCCAGAATCACCAAGAGGATGACCAAGAGCAATGGCTCCACCATTTACATTGATCTATAAGATATCAAAATAAAAATAGAGAAGAAAGAAAAAACAAAAAAAAAAGAACCTTTTCTGGATTAATACGAAGATCTCGAATAACTGCTACTGATTGAGCAGCAAATGCCTCGTTTAATTCAAATAAATCTACTGTATCAACAGTCCAATTAGCTTTGCGTAAAGCTTCTTGAATCGCTTTGATTGGTGCCAAACCCTAGATGATAAAAGAATTCCGATATTGTATTTTCATGAAATTAAAACATATACCATAACAAGTGGATCAATGCCTGTTTGTGCCCATGAAACAATTTTTGCTAGAGGCACTTGTTGTTTTATTTTAGCAGTACGATTCGAACAAAGAATTAATGCAGCTGCTCCATCATTAAGGCCTATTAAATATTTAAAAAATAATTTAAATCATTGAATAAAAAGGAAACATAGAAAAACTAGACCTGATGCATTGCCTGCAGTAACTGTTCCACCTAAGAATAGAAAAACATAGTAAATATTGAATTAGCTCTGAAATAAGATACATACCATCCTTGAATACTGTCTTTAATCTCGACATAGAATCCATTGTTGCTCCTTGACGTGGATATTCATCACTTTTTATTTGAATATCACCTTTAAAATAAACAAGAAATTGAAGCAATGACAGAGATATATTGAAAGGTATGTTTTATAGAAATAACAATCAACATACTTTTAGATGTCGAAATAATGATCGGTTCAATTTCAGCATCAAAATGTCCAAGGGATTGGGCATGTGAACATTTTAATTGAGATTGTAATGCAAATTCATCTTGTTCTTGTCGTGTAATACCACATGCTTCAGCAACATTTTCCGCTATATTATTAACAATAAAGTACTATACAATTATTTATGATTCATTGAACTTACCTGTGATACCCATATGAATATGATTAAATGCATCTGTCAGACTAAAAACAAAATCAATAGTAAGTATCTCAATAAATAGTTTTGTGTTTACCCATCATGTAACATTGAATCTACAAGGACAGTATCACCCATCTTTTTTCCATTTCTCATTGAAATACAATGCGGTGCTTGACTCATGCTTTCTTGACCACCTGCAACTACTATTGTTGCATCACCTGTTCGAATAGCTTGAGCACCTAGAATTACTGCTTTCAAGCCTGAACCGCAAACCATATTAATTGTCGTTGCTGGTATATGATAAGGTAAACCACCACCACGTGCAGCTTGTCGCGCTGGATTTTGACCTTCGTTAGCGGTCAATACTTGACCCATAAATACTTCACTCACTTCATCTGGTGTAATAGTACCGCTTACTTTAATCAATGCACCTTTTATTGCTGCAGCACCAAGCTGATGAGCTTTCAGTGCTGATAAACATCCATTAAACGAACCGATGGGTGTACGTACGGCAGACAAAATAACGACATCATCAAGATCTGCATTAGCATGTGAAGTCATCATTCAAAAAAAAAAAAATACTATCTAAACAAAATAAAGATTGATAATGAAGAAGTTATTCGTATGATTTTTAAAAAGAAGTCTAGTTGTGCGAAATTGCGTAGAACATATACATACCAGTTATGGCTGTGATTTTAGAATCTATTTTCTCGTAGAGTACATTAACTATTTCATTACTTTAGCATACGTTTATATAGAAATACAATCAACGCTATAAGAAAGAAACGAACAGTGACGTACAAACATGCAATTATTATAAAAGAATAAAACTAAAGAAGAAGCTCTGATGATGAATATCAAAGGAGGAAGAATAAATAGTAATTTTCTATTACAATGATGTTAAATTATTAGTATTATAAAATTTTAATAATCCAATACTAATTAGTTGTTTTCAGTATTTTTCTTATATGAGTAATTAGATACAATCATTTGTTCAGATAAAAATCATCATGCCACTTTTCAGATACAATAAAAACATACAAATTATATAAGTAAAAATTAAAAAGAATAAATCATTGCTTCTAAGACAACATACATGTACATTATTATGCTTCACAACGCATTGTTTGTTGTTCGAATTCAACACCGAAACATGTGTTTTTATTTAATAAAATTATTGAGTTTTTTCATTACTTGATGATTATTATGCTATAAAATATATTAAATCTGCCTCAAGCATGATACTTCTATTCAAATCAACAAATGAGCCGTTTTTTTTATTACACAATACAAGACCACCTGTGACATACCAATGAAAACAATAAAAATGTTTTGATTCTTGCATATAGTTATTCATAGTATTATCGTTCGCATAAACTGTAATCAAAGGTATAACTTATTCTCTCATAATTTTTCATACCTGTCTGAATCTTTAAAACTTCACAATGATTTCCATACGAAGCAATTTTTCATATGAATATATAATAATTTACATGAATAGTTAATTATCTGAAAAGAAGATCGAAAAACATAATATTATAAATGATAATATACCAATAACCGGATTTAATGTCTATTGAAATTAGTGAAAAACTGTTCGTGAACAAAAAAAAATGAATAACAATAATAATAATGATATTCATCGTTAGTTAAAACAATATCAATGGAATGACTATGAGAAAAAAAGATAAAGAATAAACACAAGAAAGAAAAAATTATTCGATGTAGTTTCATTATTTTCGTACAAATAATGTATCATCTTCAATTTCTTCTTCATCATCATCATGAGCACCGAAAAGAGGTTCTTCCATTGCAGTTGGATCAGTAATTAATGTATATCGTTTCGGTTGACGTTTTTTACGTAAACTAAAATAATAATAATAATAAACAAATGCACAGATTTAAAACACATGTTTTTTATGTAAAAACAAAAGAAAACAGAATCATTATTAGTTTTTCCTTTTTGTTCACTTACAAAAATGTTTTTATTCCAATGTATATTAAAATAAGACACGTAATACCAGCAAGTACAATAGTAGCACGAAAAAATGTACCTCGATCCATTTTTAAAAAAGCATCATGTAGTATTTCTTTGCCATGATCAAGTGAATTTTTTATAGCTACAACTGTTCTTGTATTATTTCCATTTATTGTTGTGTTAGCAGTAGAAAGTGAATTTATTGTTGTATCATTTGGTAATGTTCTGATAGCTTGAGGTAAAGTTAGATGAAAAACTAAACTAACCATAAACGACAAATATAAATCATCAGTAGACATTATTTTTGCACACAATGTGTTAATGAATCTAAAAAGAGCATGGAAAATAAATCAGAAACAGGTGTATTTCTTTTGTTTTACGACATAAAAAAAGAAGAAAAGATAAAAGAAACAAGACAACCAGTCATATAAATTATGATTCACAAAAGTTCAGAAAATGCAATTACGTTATTACACATTTTCGTTAATACAGATAGTAGCGCTATGCTGAAACAACGACATATGTGACATTATATGACTAATACTGATTTCAAACGACAGAGGACACTACTATTCATAACTAAAACACTGTAGCCTGATCACTTTTCGTGTCACTTATTATTAAAATTTTCTCTTTAATATCATGTGTACTCTTCTCCCAAGGGTCAATACTACAATACTCTGTCAGATCTCTAAAATAAATAAAAGTGATCGAATAGTTAATATATTATTTTAGCATTCATGACTTGTTTTTCTACGATGTTATTTACAATTCTTTATGAGGATTAGGCAAATTTATAATGCGATGTATTATTCTTTTTAACATTCTTTTATTTTCTCATCAATGTCACCAATTATACAATCATAATAGTGAAGTTTTCAGCATTTCTAATAAATTTAATTACAAATCATGTATGTTTAGTCTTGATTATTATAGAAGTATCATTACGTTATATTGATATATTCATTAAAAGATAGTAAAAAGTATTTTAACTGTTCTTTATATGTTCATCAATACTAAATAGATATAAGTCTTCGATAGCCCGAGAAAATTTCATAACTGTTGCTAACACTCTTTAAGAATACATAGTATTATTACGTTCAATAGTTCAGAAATATTAAAAGACTTTTTTCTTCTACATCTTTTGCATTTAATAGATTAAGTATCACGCATGTTGTAAACATATATAAATAATAGATGCGTTGACTTAGCATTAGAATTAAAAATCTGTCAACACTTCTGTATTTACAAAAGAAAAAATTAATTTAATACTTTACATAATTGCCCAATGAGTATGATCTCATCAGGACCTGTCCTACTTGTGAAACGTTGAGGATATGTCAAAAAAAAAACTCGTGTGCAAGATAGTATGTTTAAAATAACGTTCAATTGCCAAGTGTTTGCTCTGTGTATAGAATACATTTCAATTAATATTATCATATGATGAAAACATACATGGAATAAGAGATAAGAGACGCACACTGACATGTACGATGAAAAAAAGCGAATGAGTAGAAAAGAAGAGCGTAGAGAACCTTTGAATTGATCAAGGTTTGGAAATACATGCACATTTTTTTCAACTGGATGACTGTTAGTTTTTTTTCCTATTTATGGTGCAAGAAATAATTTTCAATTCAGGCGCATCAGATGCGATTAAAAAAATCTTGCTTTTATCTCCTTTTCTTTGCAAAGAAGAAAAATATTTTTAGATGAATTTCAAAAAATATTCTTAATGCTTTCAATATTGAAGGTGTTCATACTTACGACTATTGATCCAAGTTACATTTTTCAAAAATCACAATGAATCAAAATTTTCTTGAATTAAGATTTAAGTCTTTGAAAACTGCTTATGAAAACTGGCAGTGCTTTTCGGTGCGAAACTATTTTTTGCAAGCTGATTACAATTTTTGCTATTTCTTATTGTTTCTTGTCAAAAAATTAAACTGTCGTTAAATACCAGTTACGACACGTATTAAAAATATATTTGTCGTCCAAAAAATAGCCAAGTTCGCGACGATTATCTAGAAAAAATGAAGCTCATCATACTTAAAAGATTCGTAACAACATGTCACTTAAATTCAGGATCAAAGAGTTCTTAGATCAACTATGATTATATAATCGTTAGTTTTTACGTAGAGAAAAAAAATTCTAGTTTTACTTTACAAGGTGTTAGAGAAAAACATCACTTATTTCTGTATTTTTGAAAACAAAAGCGTGTGAATTCTCCGTGCTTATTCGTTTTCTGGTCTTCTGACTAATAACAATGATAAGAATTTTCAGTGATTGGAAGATGTCACATCTTCAATGTTCCATGATCGGGCTATCCTTGAATTTAATACAATTTTTTTCATGAGCATTAGTCTTAAGTAATAATAGTCTAATACTTGTGCAAAAGTATTAAATTAAATTTTTCATTTTAATACAGGCATGTCTTATTTATTATTAAGTTATGTCAATGCTCATGATAAATCGATACTTCTAGTGAATAATTCAAAAATACTTATCTTTCTTGGATAGAAAACAAGACAAAGAGTCTTGCGTTCGTTGTAAGTGTATCATAATGCTGATCGAAGTCTATTGAGGTCATTACGCATTTGTCTTTCTTTTTCCGGTAAAACTATACGATTGACGATGCTCATCGATTAATAATACATTAAGAAAATAAAACTATTTTCTGTCTCTACGAGAAAGATTTGCAAATGAAAATGAAAACTACAAACTAATCTTATTGATTTGATACGATAATCATATAATATTGATGAGCTCGTTCGAAAAAAAAAAAGAACAAAAGACTTGTTGAATGATCCCAAATCAGATTGACCTCACACGATAATTGCCGATGAAGCTAAAGTGGTATTAAATAAAATAGATAGAGAATGAACATGGACGAAGTTTATGAAGAATTGAGGTCACCCACGTCTGGGACCATTCCTAATTGGTAAAAATTCGTCTTATAAGAAACTTTCTAAATTTATCTTGTCACTTTTGGTCTTAAATAATTTCCTAAGAGATATCAATAAGATGTTTTACTAATTCAATAATCATCTGACATTTATTTTGTTGAAAGAAACATGAGCAATAGCATACAAGAACATAAAAGAAAAAAAAGATCATTATGTAATAGTATGTTTCACTTTCACATATTCTCAATACTAGATAGCAGGTTTCATATCAGTAGGATTACCATCTGCATATCCTTGAAGATGATATTCAATTATTGAAAGATCTGAGTGTGGCACTGGGTAACATGATAGGTATTTTATATACACACACATACTCGCGAACACTGATTATATATTGATTGAATAATTAAACCAATAATTCAATATTAACTGAAATTAGTGGAAAACAAATTTGTAGAAAGGAATTCAGAATCAGTGCATATGGGACGAATTTAATTAGGACGTATATATGGTCTCAGTCAGATAGCTTCCATCCTTTGAGGTATAAAATAGAAAATAATGGAAACTAATTCCTGTTTCATGCGATGAATATTAACAACGACACATGACTAGTGCTTCCAATCACTATCAAAACTATTCTTTATAATAAATCGTATGAATCAGCATTTGTCACAAAACTAATTTAAGAAAGAGTTGTTTGCAATGTAATTTTTAGTCTTTCATTTTTTTTATAAATGTCTCTTGAGGTTTGATTTTTCGAAATATGATCAAAATAACATAAAGTGCCTCGAAAAATGTAACATATCAGAAGTTTTCTTCCTACAAAAAATGTTTGAACAATTGTATCCATTCTAATTTTTCGATTGAATTCTATATTTTAAACAAAATTCAGCGACGAACTACATGAAAAATAGTATCTGTCAAATACTTCTGAAAATCTTGAAAAATATTGTTTGATCGACATGAACGATTCAAAGCTCAAATAAAGATTAATCAAGAACTTGAAACAAAACTCAATAATATTGGTTACTTTTGAGGGCGTGGCAAATCTCAAACTGTTACCAGTTTCGGTTGAATGACTTAGTATGTGATATAATTGTAAAAATAAAATATTCAGTTTCTAATAAGCCGAAAACTATCATCGTACATCATATATCAGATATTTACTTTTGTATGAAAGTTTTCAGTTTCTACACATAGCAAAATAAATCAACTCATTCATCTATGTATATATATGAAAATTGAGCAAAGTGCTATAAACGATGGTTATATGGCTGATAGTATTTGAATTTTACCTGATATATTGTATGGAACTTGTTTTGATACGTANACTCCCCCTCAGGGATGATCTGGTCAAAAATTACAATTTTTTTTATAACTCAGTCATTTCTCGACGGATCCTTCTCATCTTCGAACTCGACCGAGATATTGTAAAGACTGAACTGTGCAAAAAATGTCATTGCGATCTGACTCTCCTTTCGAAAGTTATCGTGTAAACGGCCGGACGGCCGGCCGGACATACTGACCGATTCTAGAGTGTACTCACTTTTTGAGTACACAAAAAACAATATGATTAAACTCAATAATTCTCCTATGAATAAAAGATGATATGTCGAACATAATAGAATATTCTTTCGAGAAACTATCAGAATTTTTTTTGTTAGATTTATGGGATTTATCTATTAATAGCATATAATACATTTTAACTGTATGAAAAATGTACTTTAACTCGAAAGAGTCAGTCTTCACCCTAAATGTTGTACTTGCTCTCACTGTCAGCTAGATACCTGCCTGCAGTCTAACTTATTTCGTTAGATATTAAGATATATAATAGGATTTATAGAAATATCCCGAAAACTGCTGATTTTTACGGCTGTCTGACAACTGTAATTTTCACTGAAATTGTTACAAAGTGAAATATTTTTAAAAAAACTCTGAAACTTTTGGTTATTTAGGTCTTCTATATAAGGGAAGAAATTTCGAGCAAGTATGAATATGTTTTTTCTCCTATTAGGCATGTTTTTTCTGCGTACCAAAATACTCGATATAGTGGAGTCTATTTAGGTGTTATTTATCTTTACTAAATTCGATCAATAAGCAATAAAATCTGTTTGATCTGATTAAATAAGAATTTTTTTCATAAAAGCATCTATTCACTACGTTTTCTTTCTAAAACTAAATTTCAATTTTCTGGTTGACGAAGTCTGAACCTGATTTTCTACATAAAGATCGATTTACTTTCTACTAAAGTGATTTTCATTTAAATTATCATTAGAAAAAGATTTTATTTTGATAAGTTCAATCTATAGAAATCTCCATTTAAATAGGCTATGTGAATTATGATTTACCGAATAAGCCAATGTGAATCAGGTGTAAATGATTTTCTTGAATTTCGTTCATGAAGTAAAATAAGAAGTTGATGAAGTGTTTTATATAGTTGATTATTTTCTAATTTTAATTTTACTGATGTCGTTATTGTTCGTTCAAATTCAATACGTATTAAACGATAAACAAATTGATTAAGAAATAAACTAAATTGAGACCAACTTTCAAGAGTTAAATATTTTTGTTCTTTATACATTTCTTCTTCATCTAAAACTCTTTATTAAAACAAAGAAATAGAACTTCAATAAACATAAAAATGCATTTGAAAATATACAAATCTTACGTAGCAAGATATGAACAGAGATTACAAAATAATTGAAGTAAATCAAATATTGGATGATAGTTTTCTTTATTCATTTCATAAATTTTTAATAATTCCTTTAAACCACATGTTGAACCAATATTATTTAAAAATTGCCATAAACTACTTATTAAACTATCTTGTAACGAAAGAGCTGAAATAAACTTTTAAAATATTAGAAAAAGATAATAGTCGATAAAAGAAACCTTTACCACAAAGAATTTGTAGTCTCAATTCTGTTAATATTTGAATTAATTTTTGATAAAATGTCGTTATACGACAAATGGATTGTGTTAATTCATCACTTGTTAATTTATCTGTTGTAGTTTTTGAATGAAATAATTTTTCAAATTTAGCTCGAATTATATCTTTAAAAAAAACATATTGAACTTAATATAATCTTATGAACAGAGTTCGTCAACAGATAAATCGTTTTTGAGACGGAATTATGTTCGTCATGTAGACACAAATGAGTTTTGAATATTCCATCAAGAGTTCAGCTTCTTAGCTTATTGTTATATAGACTCTGCAAATTTAAAATAGTTTTGAAATTAATGTCGTTGTCCCACTCAGGAACATCGAGAAAGATTGATTTTCGAATTTCGACTTGAAACTTTGCACAGGAGGCAAGGAAGAATAGCTCTTCATTTAGGTACCTTGCGTTATGGAGTGCTGCCT
This sequence comes from Rotaria sp. Silwood2, assembly GCA_905329745.1. Classification (NCBI taxonomy): domain Eukaryota; kingdom Metazoa; phylum Rotifera; class Eurotatoria; order Philodinida; family Philodinidae; genus Rotaria; species Rotaria sp. Silwood2. Next base: position 4,355,353 of record CAJNSZ010000001.1, on the reverse strand, counting down.
AACGATACATTCAAATGTTCGATATTTTCCCTACAACTATAGCTAGCTGGAACTTTGGAAAGAAGGCCGGCCTAATCCTAAGTTCTTCCGTTCAATTGCTTGAGCTTTTCATACACACTAACTAATCACATACTAGTCACAATAATATGTGCATGTCATAAAGTAGTCAGGATGCTGTGGGACGGATAATCTGAGACCAACGGTCGTTAGTGACTTGCTCAAGGCTATTTCATAGCTGATGCTGCTACGCTTTGAACACAGTACCTTGTGGATACACGTCGAACTACTCAGTCACTCGTTCATGTCCGCTTAACTTTGTATAGGTACAGGCCTTAACGGAAGTAATTTACTGTAAAAGTTTCCGATCTTTTGTTTTGTTTCTATCCTGGAAATAACGACGTTGAATCTGCTCTTGTATGAGCGATGTAAATGACACAATTTTATCATAGTTGTATCGTAAGAGAGAAATAACGACAAGATCTGAAACATTCAAAAGAAATTATTCCCCTTAAGGGCTGTTTCTATTCAAAGTTTCAAGTCGAAATTCGAAAAATTAATTTTTCTGATGTTCCTGAGGGAGATCACGATATTCATTTAAAAACGACGATAAAAGTACAGTCTATCGGCAGCAATAAGAAGTTCAGGGCCTAAAGTCTTTTCACGGTATTCATAGTTTATCTTGTTCTACATAACGCATGCAGTCTTAAGTCAAAAGCGATTTATCAGTTGAGTGACATCCGTCATTAGTCAAAGAAATCCAAACAATTTACTTGTTTCCTTTTTTGCTGTTGATGATGATTGATTTCCTAATGATGTTGTTGGTATTGATTCAAATAACATATTAACAAATAATTTTGACCAAAGAAATTTATATTGAATAATAACACGTTGAACGATTTCTTGATTGGATCTGAAATGAGCATAGAAACATATTTTGAAAAGAAAAAGAAAATAAATATTAAAATAATCTAACACAGTAAAGCCACTTGTTTTTCCTCGAACATGACCAATTATTGGATGCCAAACACTAGTCACTTTTGTTTGTTTCCCACTTTGTTCATCAGTTGTTTGTCGTTGTCGACAAACATCTAATATATTAAAAAGACAATGAATAAATGGTTGTTTCATTGCTTCTAATTGACTTAGATCAATACTAGCAAGTGCAACAATATTTCCTATTTATATATAAAAAGTATGATTTTAAAGGGAAAAAAATCAACTTATGTATTTACCAAGCATATAACAAAGTTCGATAATATCAATATTTTCACTTAAACTAGCAAATGATTCTTTAATACTATACATACAAATAAGATGATTAAATAAATCTTTTTGACAAACCATTTGAAATAACTTTATATATAAAAATATTTATTTAATAAAAAAAGAAAATCTTTCATTGTTTGTTTTTTTTTTGCTTTACTTTATGTGAACTTTCATGACACATTGTTATAAAAGTTGGTATGACAAGAATTGTTTGAGAAAATAAAATAAGATGAGTACGATTGAAATCACTGTTTAATAAAAGTCTAGAAACAAATAGAAGAAACATAATGTAAATATGTTAATTAAGAAAAACAAAATCAATAATACTTACTTAAAAGCTAACGTAGCTATATTATGTATAACCGATGATTCGAGACGTCGATGCATACAACGAATCATTGAAGTCTTTATAAAATAAATTTATTTGATAGATTTTGCAAACATTTTGAAGGAAATTTACTTTAAGAATTTTAAGAAGATTATGTTGACCAAGATGAATCAAATAACTACGGTTGAGTGCAAGCATTGTTTTTAAAAGAAGTTCGTCTAAAAATATTTATATTTTTCATCAGTAAAACCGAGAGAACTCTCCTGAAGGTTTCAAGAATTACGCTTAAACTTCTCTCCGCTATAGAAGATCAGTCCTATATTAGAAAATCTCTTTGAAGGAACGATGTGCAGGAAATAATAAAGAAACTTTCCTGTAATTAATTAATTTTGCAAAAATTTGTCACTTTAATTAGTATATTCATATAAAAATATGCCTAGTTTTCAGAGTCTTCAGCTAAAAATCTTAAAAGACTAAGATCAGCATTATTTTTGGACGTTTAGGGTTGTAAAATATCTTCATAAATCTTCAACATGGTTTTGATTTCCTGAAAAATCCTTTGAATTAAAGAAAATGGAAATAAATGAGACACATTAGGAGACTTAGATGCTTTTATTGAAGAGAAAAATTTATTTCAAAATCGTTGATACACAATCAAAATATAGAATCTTCATTTGAAATTCTTCTATCATGAAGTATCAAGGATCTACAGAGAATAGTCATTATTATAACTCTAAACAGATGCTTTCTTCTTACGATATTAAATATTCAATAAAGAAACAATCATCTTGCACAGTAACGTATAAAAATTCATATCCTTCAATATTAGATAATGAAGAAACAAAGTATAATCATAACTACAAAAGCAAGTTCTATGAATACAAATTCTTTTATCATTTTACTAATAATCTACCTCTCTTGATTATACGGATTTGTAATTCACGAGACAGTAAAGGTAGAGATATACAAGATAAGCACTTTTTTCATAGGTTGTATCCTGTTTCAGGAAAATTTTCTTATCTCAACCCTTACCCTACCTTCCATGACCTATACTTTTTCATCCTAAATCTACTCTATGCTGCCAAGTAGAGTTCCTATGCACAGTTCTAAGGAGAGTTTATAGTTTCATAATTAACAATAATCTATGTTAAACATACTCATATTTTTTTGTAACGCTTTCCAACTTTGACAATCAGTTATAAGATAAAGATAATTTAAAGAATTAATAATTAATTTAATATCATCATTTGTTGTCGGCTCTGTTGTTTCAAGAACTTTAAGCATTACTATCATGAAATCTTGATTAAGTTTCATCCATTGTGCATTAACTTCTTTATTAAAAAACGCAGCCAAATGACTATACTAAATAAATAAATAGACACGAAAAGATGTATAAATTTTTTTCAATTTAAATACATACTTTAATATCATCTACGATTAGACTTGTTGAAATATAATTCAATACACCTAATAATAACTAAAGAAAGAAACAATAAACAAATTACATATAATATATCAATAATACTTGTTGTAAATCCGTTGAATTATCTTTAATTTTCATTCGATTATAATAGAGAAGAAAATGTTGTAAATGAGGGAACATAGTTGATGCTATTAAAGAAATATGTTTTCCTTTTATACAGATAAATATATATGACAAAAAAAGCTAATACCAAGTTGCAAAGATGGATATTTTTGTGGATTTGGATCAGTAAAACCAAGAAATATTTGTTTAAGTTCATTTCTTAATTTAAAAACAAAAAATTAGAAAAGAAGAACAAACTGTAAATAAAATAATTACTTTCGATAATCTCGATATTTTTTTCTGACAAGATAACCTCGTACTGTTTTTTGAATGATAATAGCTGCTTGTTGCACTTGTTTTTCACGACGTCGAGCTTCACGAGCTTCATCCAAATTATGTAAAAAATCATTTTTATTTATATCTGTTTGTGATTTTTTAGGAAACATTTTCCTTTTTTCTTCTTAAAAAACTCGACTATCATATGTCAAAGTATCCGATTGAATAGTTAAGAAATCCAATGATTTTTGTTCTTTATCTGACATCTGTAGACAAAAAAATAACTGCAAGAAGTTTTTTTTTACACAACAAAATTTTTTTGTTTTTTTTAATAAGATAAATTCAGTAAATTTTTAAATCTTATTGTTAAATTTGGAAATAAATAGAACTATTGAAATATTCTTGGCGGTCGAAAATAGGAATGAGAAAAAACGTACTTAAAGATCTGGAAAAAGAATTGATCGTTATTAATACTTATTATACATCAGTGGCGGATCCACCTGTTCGGCGAACCGGCGACCGCCACCCCCTTGCGAATTTTTTTTTCTATTTTTTCTCAACAGAAATAAGAAAAGAAGTAGTGGTAAGACATCAAAAATGGTTCCAAAACCATTATTTGACCATGACCGCCACCCCCTTGGGCAAATCGCCATCCCCTCACTGATTTTCTGGATCCGCCCCTGTTATACATTGCCCTTCTTCTCAAATCAAGCATTTCAAAATATTATATTGACTTGCTTTTTTCTTTTTGAATTAATACTATGTCATCAGGTAATGAACAATTAATTAATACAAGTGGTAGTATTAAACGACAGCGTTCAAGTAATTAAATTCATGAATAGTTTTTATAAAATAATTTGATATTTTAGTCGAAGATTTTGAATCCGTTAAAGAAGCCAAAACAGAAGAAAATATCAGAAGAAAATTTCAATACAAGACAAAATGAAACAAAAACTGATAATGAACTTCTTGAAAAAGGAGATATTGTATTTATGTGTAAGTCTTCTTTGTTAATATATAATACTGCTGAAAAATATAAGACCAATATTTTTTTCTATAATACCACATATTGAAATTGGACCTAAATACCAAACATGGGAGTTATTAGGTCTCAGATGACTGTGAGAAAATTAGTTTTTACGAGTACTATCCTAAACTGCATAAAAATTCTGAATAAAATCAATGGCAACTGCATTTCCTACAACCTTCCTATGAAAAATTTGATGTATCACAAAAAACAAAAAAAAATTGCGGCTTTTAGCAATTCTAGGAGAGATTTCATTTTTTTTTTAAATTTTTCGTGATGCTAATAACTTTTTAAGAGAATATCATAGGTAATGTGGCAACCGTTCATTTCATTCAGGACTGGGCCGGGTCCGGGTCTGAAGATTTTTATTGGTCAGCTCCGCATTGAAAACAACTTAGATTCATATTAGAAATTTTTTTGAAATTTCTTTAAATTCTTGTTCATCCTACTCCAAAAATATTGAATTTATTTTGAAAAAATAGAAAACAAACAATAAAGTTCTTCCTGACTATAATATGTAAATATAGTTACAATCATAAATCTATAAATCAGATCAAATATTATCTGGTTCTTCACTATTGTCTATACTTTAAATAATATTCGAACAATAATCATGATCATCACTTGTTTTATACGCATTGTTTCTTCCATCAGAAGCTATTGACGTGAGATGAGAACCAATTGTAATTTTATTCCTACGGCTGTGGTATCTGGTTGTTTAAACAAAATGTAGGCAATGCTATCTATGGAACAAGAAAAAATAAATCAAACGTATAACATATCCTCGAGCGACAATCAGATTTATATTAGAAAATTGAACAGTTTTACGAGTTCGGTTCAAATCCGAACCCATAAAAAATTGACCCCTGAGCTTTGAGTTCAAAAATTTTTTGGACCCAATTACCTCTATTCTTGGGACTTGAAAACATTCGTGTTTAGCTTTTAAGAAATGATCTTCTCATAATCCATCTATGAAATTTCAATATGAAATACATGTCATAAAAAACTTCATTAGCTATTGAAACCACTATTTGGATTTGAATTATATTTTAGTATCGTACAAAAAAAACAAAGTATACGTTGTTCTTATATTTTTGACCAGTACTGTAAATGAAAAGTTTTTTTTAACGAAAATTAAATAAATAGACAAACCAAAATTGAATACTGATGAAGCTTTATCTTTTGATGATGTTGAATTATTTTATATTTTATTGATATCAGAAAAAGAAGAAAAAAATCAAAATGATTTATCACCTAAAATACGTCCAATTAAAATTGGAAAATAGAAATTACCAACTATTGGAAAAGAACGTTTTGGGGCTTTTGTTGAAAAAGCTGATAATAATATAGAAAAAGTTGAAGCTCAAACCTATGAAACAGCTACAGTTGATAGACGTACAACTAAAGCTGATCGTATTGCTGCCAAAGGTAAATATATTATGGCTAAACATGATCAACATCGTACAGTTATTGGTTATGTACTTGAATCACCATCAGAAATTGGTGATGTACAAAATGTATTTAATATCACAAAAGAAGCTTCATTTTCTGTAGCTGTCAAAAATCCTAAAGAGAAAAGTCCAACTACTTCAATTTGCAATTTTCTTAGCTGAACTAGCAATGCTTGATGGTTTCATGGTTGCGAAATGATACCCATGTCGCAAAAATCGGATTCTTTTTAGCGGTAAACCGCCGTTTACCAGCTAGGGGCCAGTAAATCGAATAAAACCGTCGGTTTTCACTGCATGAATATGGATTGGTTCTTCAACTGATAACCTTGAAGAATTATTAGGTGAACTTGGTCTAGAAATAGAAGACGAAGCTGATTCTAATCTAACAGCAACTGAACCCATGAAAGATGTTCAATTAGATGAAAAGACGACTTCCAATGCAACCACCTATTGATGGACAATGGAAAAAAACAAGAAGGTGCATCTGAGAAAAAAGATCATGAAGAAGAAACTAAAACAGAAAATGAAAAGAAAAATAAAGAAAATAAAAAAACAGAAAAATAAATTATCTATTAATCTTTTTCTATAGTTCAAACAAACTTGCTATTTATGTTGTGTGTATGTGTGCATATAGATCAAATATTCATTTTATTTCTTTACTTTATTTATCAACTTATATTTTTGTTGTTTTGATCAAATATAAACGTATAATAAATTTTATATTGAAATTTTTGATAATAGCAATTGTTGATTCTTGTTAAAAGATTATAATTGATGTCCTCGATACATTAAACTATGTATTTGTTTACATTACTTAATGTGTATCTGAAAATGATTTGCTTAAGTTACTTGTACCTGAAAGAAGACAAAAAATATTTTAGGTGTTTTTGATTTCGTTCATAACTCCTATCAGATTTCAAGAGAAAAAAAAGTCTAAATTTATTTTGAGGCACAATCAAAAATCAAGAATGAGTCTCATAGAGATCTTGACATCATTGAATGGCAGGTGAGAACAACTGAAATGTAGCTTACATTCAGTTTTGTTTTCTGATGGCTAGTTATCGCTACAGTATTCGAATACTGTTCATTTTTGAATTTGATTTATTTTTTGATTTCTCAACAATACAAATGCTAACAGTAAAAGCATTTGCAAGACTCAAGATGATCGACATAACAGCCTGAATGTATTATACGAACAAGTTATCACTGATTCATTTAATAAGTATTCTTATATTGTATCATAAATAATTCTTTCTCTAAAAAAATAAAAAAGTATGGAATAGCGAATATGACACGTCATTTCAAAGCTTCGGATGGATGATGAGACAATACGATGTGGATGTGTAAGTGTGCATGTGAATGAGAATCTTTTGTGCACTCTTATCCACAGCTTCACTGACACATTTACTCACCTCGCTTCTCCTTTAAGATACTTTAAGATTAATATGCCATGCGACAAAGTGTCCTAGCAATCTTCAGTTGTTTTCCTTCGTTATGATGGTCAAGTTATATTTAACGTATTTTGATAATAGCTTTCACATTGGCGTTTTTTATATTTCTTCGGCTACTCATTAAACAACTAATTAGTAAAGATCTATTATTGAACTGGTCACATGAATTAGTAAATCAAGATGATTAACACAATCTGAAGGGGCGTCGCTTATAATTCAATAAAAGATACTTATTTTGTTGTATGAGAAACTATTCCAACTTTTACAAAAAAAAAACAAGAATTTGCAACAAAAATGTCTTTGAAATTTGCATAGAAAAGAATGATTCATTTCCAATAGTACAATTACTTGAAACGTATAGAGTTCAAAATAGAATTCGATTCAAATAGTAAAGGATTTGAAAGTCTGAAATTTGTTGTTCGTTAGAATACAATTAAAATTTATTTATTTGGATTATGTGAAGCGAATAACTGAATAAGTTTCATTTTGAAACAAGATAGAGAGACTTTTCGTAGGAATGAACATATTGAAGTACTGGAAAACCAAGATTCTACAAAGAATCAATCTATTTTTTATTAAAAATATGATTACATATCTATGTAAATAATCATTGTTTGAATTTCAGAAAATAATATTGATTTTTAAGAAGACATTATGCTAGAATGTCATTTAATAGAAAGAGATACACTTGAGTTAAACAATTGGTTCGACTTTCATTCTATAAGGAAATAATAAACAAAAGCTACGTTAATAATCGATCACCTTACTGTGATGTGATCTTTGTCTTGAGAACATATATGAATGATGTCATTATGATCAATGTTACAGTTCCAACAATAGTTATTGTGATCCCCCAAGATGGAATTACTCCATCTACCTGAAAATCAGTGATAGCATTTACAATTGAGATAAATCATTAGTTTTTTTAAAATCTTACTTGTTCTGTTGTTAAGGCTTTATTTCCTGATACTGTAGAAGACGTGCTAGAAACTACTGTACTGAATGTAGTTGTTGTTGATAGGGCAATGATAGAGCAATTAGCAGGAACTAAAAATAGTCGAAATCAATAAAACAAATTCCTTTTTTTTGTAAAATACTTACTACATAAGCTATTGCTGGATAGAAGATTAAATCGTTTAACTTGACCACGTACTTGATCAAGTACATATAAATTTTGACCCATTAAATCCAATGCACTAGACATCGGATACATAAATTGATTACTAACAACTGTAATACCACATGTTGCATTGGGCGCCCAAATTTGAATACGTCCATTTCCACTATCAGTTACAATTAGATTACCAGTTGATGCTATATAAATGACATGCATAGGTGAATTTAATTGATTAGCTGCAGAACCACGGCCATTTCCACCAGCAACAGTAATACCAACGCTTGCACCGCTTGTCCACCTAAAAACACATGAAATTAAATGCTCTATGTAAACTATTTATTACGCTAGACATTTGGACTCGATCATTGAAAGAATCAGCAACATAGATTGTTTCGGTTGGTGTTACAAAGAGACCTGCTGGATAATATAATTGATTTAGTTGTGATCCAAATCCATGTCCTCCAGCTAGAATTGATCCATTTGGCATACGAAGAACATTATGATTGTACATATCTGATAAATAAATTATTCCTGTTGTCGGTTCGACAAACATATTTCGACAACTTAATGGTAAATTTGACATAATAGTTGTACCAATTGTTGAACCAGACAATAGATTATATTGTTGTATGCGTTGATTTCCTGTATCTAAGACAATTAAATTGTTAGTTGAATCGACGTAGACATCTCGAGCACCATCTAATTGTGAAGCATTTGAACCATAACCTTGTCCACCAGCTACAGTAATTCCTTGAACAGCACCTGATAACCACAATTGAATTCGATCATTTCCAACATCACCAACATAGACTGAATCACTCAAACCGACATATAATTCATAAGGCAAACTCAATTGTTGAGGTTGAGAACCGGCACTACTCGATCCAGCAACAATAACAGCTGATGAAGAAAACGATGGAATAGAACAAAGTACTGTTGCATCTACATTAAAAACAAAAACAAATTATGATTTAATAATGCAACTTTCGACGTATATTAATTATTTTTACTTGATACAATTTGCATCCAACTATGTTGTGTTTGAAACAACAGTACCAGTAAAATATGCAGTTGAGACATATTTCTTATGACTACGTTTTGAATTCTTTATTTCGAAAATATTTTCATTGTAAGTAGACCATTTTTTTAAAACAATGATAAACATGAAAAAACACTTAATCGGTACAGTCGACCTGAATATTTTATTTATTCATGATTCGATTCTGTTTTTTTCACATTCACTAAACTGTTTTTTTAATTCTTTTTTCTGTTCAATAGTGACACGGAAACTTCCATTAGCTGATGTTGTTATTGTTTTTGTTTTCATGCTTAATTCACACTCTTGTAATAACAGAAGACTCGTGACAAAATCAAAGTATGATAAACGATCATTGTCATGATCGATATCTATTGTATGAATTGCTGCACGAATAATTTCTTCGTTAAAATGAGATGTCAGGTGTGGTAATACATATTTAATATCTTCAAAAGTTATATAAAAATCTTTATTATAGTCAAGTTCATTGAATATAATGAAAAAATTATTAGGATCTTGTTTAATAGGAGGTAAGTGGCATAGAATAAGAATAAAACTTTCAAAGTTACATGAAGCAAGAGGATCAATCTAAGAAAAAGAAAAAATATCATTATAATCATTTCTATTGAAAATAACAGTATTGTTGTGTTTAGACCTGTAGTAATTTCATCGTTTCAATTAATGTTAATTCAGTAATTTGTTCTTTAAAATCATGTAAAATTTGAAAGATACCTTCGAAATATATTTGTCGTTTATCATTAGCATATGCATTAAAATGAAGTTCAAGTACATTCAATATATTATTAAGACTTTTATCTGAGCGTGTTGGTGTAAGACTTGTTAATATTTCTGCATCTTGCTGTGCATATGCAAGCAACATTTGTGTCAATGAACATTGATGTTCATTCTTTGTTGTACTACGATGATCATCAATTAGTGTAATATGACTGAATGTGCTGCTCGAATTTAATGTTGTTCGTGTTTGATCATTGTCATCATCATCGTCTAAAGTATGATCATTCTTGGATTGTATTGATTGATGATCAACAGATAGAAGTGATGGATTCTTGTTTTTATAAGCGTAGTATCCAGTTTTCGAATGTTTTGTAGTCAATTCATGCCGAGAATTTTTCAATGATAATTGTGATGGATTTTTTCTTTGAATGTTATCAATCGAACTGATTGTGTTTAACATGAAAATTGAAAAATGAACTAAAGCAATTGTTTAGAAGATATCAATGAAATTTTCAATTACACAAAAAAGTTCTTGCTGACATTTAGAATAATAGAACTACGAAATGAAAAGTTTTTCAAGAGATAAAAGCGCTTTTTTTTTGTCTTTCATTTCTTGCCGCCGCTTTATTCTTTCTATTGAAAAGTTAAAGAATTTACTTCGAATCATAATGTTTTCATTTGAAGAAGGTTAAATTAAATATAAATAAGAACTATAAATTATTTTTCCAATGAGTATGCATGGGCTGTGGTTGTTATTCACATGCGTCAACTGAAAAAGATATTTTACGTGTAGCAGTTTTTGGTCTTGAAAATTCTGGTAAAACATCACTTGTACAATGTTTAAAAACATCAAATAAAATATCTAAAACATTTAAATATGTATCAACACATGGTGTTATCGCTGTAAATATTCATTTAAATGTGCAAACAAATATTAATTTACTTATATTTGATTGTGGTGGTTGTAAACATCAACAACATATTTGGCCTCATTTATTCAATAATTCTGATCTTATTTTATTTACTGTAGATAGTATTGATTTAAATTGTTTAAATGATGCAAAACAAGCACTTTTTGATTTACTTACTGATGAAAATTTAATAAATAAACCATTACTTATTGTTTTTACGAAATCAGATAAAAGAAAAAATAGAAATATTAATCAACTTGAACAAGCATTAGATCTTTTTATGATACAAGTAAATAAAAATTAGAAGAAAAAAAAATCAAAGAAATAATCAAAATTTATTTCTAATTTTTTAACTTAGGATAGACCTATTCACAAAGTTTTATTTTCATCAATAACATTAGATGGTTTTACTTCAATATCAACATGGTTCGCCTATTTTAGTCATTGTAAACTTCATGGAAAAGAAATGAAATTATCAATTAATCCACGTTCATCTTCAATAAAATATCAATTACTGAAATCATTGAATCTTACTACATCATCAACCATGTCTTCGACTATATTAAATATATCTAACAATAAAAAATCAAACTTATCAACAACTAATAATCATACTGAAACATGGACCTCATCATCATCATCATCATCATCATCATCATCATTAGAACAAAAGAATAACAAGCCAATTAAGATAATACTTAAAAAATAGATAAAAGATTAGTCTGATAAAAATAATATGAATTGAAATCATGAATAGACAGCTATCTGGATTGTTTTTTCTTTATTAAATTCATAAAAGTAAGTACATAAATATATATTTCAATGTCCAATCTAAGATCCAACTTTAGACAAGTCCAAATTTTGATCAAACGAAAATATGAGATCAAAACTTATGCTTAATCTTGAAATCGATGTTGAATTCAGAAGTTTTTATTCATAAGCTGCAATAAATTGAAGGTATTTACTTTTATAATACTCATGCACAAAAGAAGCATCATGAATGCGTGTTGGTTCATCAAAAACAAAAAAGAATTCGGAATCCAACATCGATTTCAGGACCTAAATTGAGCTTTGATTGGAGATTTTCACTCGATCTAAGTTTGGACTAATTAAAATACGAATCTTAGATTCAATGCTGACAAATGCATACAAAATTATAGTTCATGGAATGCTATTGTCCAGAAATAGGAAAAGAAAATGGTTGTTCAGAATGTTTCCATTTTTTCCCATCAAACTCAGCTATACAAACAGCTAATGGTGGATATCCTGCTACAGTACGATAAAAAGTGTCCTGATTTGTTCGTATGCCTTTAATGGCATCTGTTAAAGCTAATAAACCTGGTGCATGTGTAACAATAAGTACAGTACCACCATAATTACCATATCGATTAATAATACCACGCATAACATTATAACATCGTTGAAAATATTCTTCTAATGATTCAGGTACATTTACCTTTTGAATTAATGGTTTATATTCAACTTTGATATTATATCCATTATCTAGTAATTCTTTTTTTGTCATAAAACTCTCCACTATTTTATAATTGAGATGAGGACATTCAAATAAACCCGGTTCTATACGAATTGGAATGTGTTCACGACGATTCATACCTATATGAAAAAATTAGAATATCAAAAGAAAAAAAGAAAACGTTATTGATATTCTGACTTACCAGATAAAATTCGTTCACATGTTTGAATACAACGAAGAGCAATTGATGAAAGACATACATCAACTGCTATATTACTAGTCAACATAGCTCGTCCAGTTTGACGAGCATTCTTTAAACCGCGAACTAAAATGCATCATATTTTTTTCATGAAATATGTACAAAAAGAAAGTCGATCTGTAAACCTGTTAGTGGTGCATCAAATTCATATGCTTGATCAAAACGTCTTTGGGGTAAAATGACTGGCAAATTTTGATCATATGCTTTGTAAGTACCTGTTCGAAATGCTTTAATGAACCAATCAGATCCCAATGCTTGATTAGCCCGTTCACTATGACGCATAAAGATAAGTCGTAGGTGTCGTCCTGAATTTGTACTATTAAATACTCTATCATGTCGTGATATTGTCGGTGAGTGAGTACCATGTGCATCATGATTTTTATTAGGAGAGGGTGAATGATGTAAATGTCGACTAAAATGAACATGACGATGACTTGCATCATTTTCATGATTCGGCTCGTCGTCTCTATCGTCATAATTTTGCGCCATATTAAGAGATGGAGTAATTGTAAGATAATTTTGTTGCGATAAATTTACTCGAGATCCAACAGCTGATGATTGCTGTGATGGTGGTAATCTAGGTCGTCTCGGAGGTAATCTTGGTGAAACTAAATGTTCATAGCCGTTACTATTTCTATGATAATGTTTTGGCATAGATCTAGATGTGCCTATTGCTCCATCTGTATCATATCCTGAATTCGAATTTTGACGATGGGCTAATGAATGCGAAGCAGGCATTACACGCAAAAATGATGGATGACTATAATCAGTTGTTGTAATCATTGCAGTAGATTGTATTGATTGTTGATGTGCATGTTGATGCTGACTATTGTTACTGTTATTATTATTTTTATGATCAGATATTTTTCTTGAAAGTACATGTGGTTGTAATAAACGACTGCTACTAGTATTTTTATTATTATTAGCGTTAGTACCATCACTATTTATTAAACTCAATTCACGATGCATCATATCAGTTAAATTGTCTACCATTATTTTTTTATTTATCACACCTTACCAATATTACCTTGTACAAAATTGAGAATGAAAGGCTTTTTTTCTTTTACTCTTCTATTTACCTTCATCTTGCACTTTACATGTGCACGCGTTACACATCATTGCTTTATATAATCATCGTCATTAAATCATGCAAATATGCAATAATAGTGTAAGATATAAACTGAATGAACAAAGAATTTCGTTTATAACAAGTTATAATTATCGATCATACGATATTGCGAAAGAAATCAAATAATCTATTCATTGATTGTAAACTATTTATTGATTTTTTTTTCAGTTACATACTAAGAGTATTTGCTTAAGATGATTCATTGATATATTGAAAAACAAGATGTCTACATATATGTCAATATCACTTAACCATTACTCATATATTGAGTCATTACACATTTTTCACCTATGTCATTCAGAAGTATATTATTGCTGGTTATTTTTATTCTATATGAGGTTTATTTATTTATAGCAGTTTTTCTATGACGACAATACTTATTGTTTGTTATGAAGAGGAATGTAATCGTCTATAATGAAAAACATTTGGAGAAAATTGCACTTACGAAAAATTCTTAATATTATCATTTTCTAATGAATCTTCAGAAATCTTTAAGAATAATGGATCATCCTACTAAAATCGAGAATGCAGAAATTTTCTATTCAATATTTAAGAATGTGATGCATATATTTTGGCATGAAAACCAAATTTTCAAAATAGAAAAAGAAAAGACAAATGATTAAATCATCTAAGTGTAATAAAAGAAAACACTTTATCAAATTGAATACAATGACTGATTTGTTTTAAATAGATCTCCTTGAATGAATGATTTAGTTATATCATTATCTAACAGCCAACACTAAGATAACATCAACAGAAGATAACACTTCCTATTTTTTGTATCAACTGATTATCCACTCTAGAAAATCAAGAATAATCATTGTAGAAATGAGAGAATAATCATATAACCGAACGAGTTCTAATATATAGTTAGTATTTTTTTTGACATTGTATAATTCAATGATTGTTAGAATAGTGTATGAAAAAAAAGGTCATCTCATATTGATGTTCTCTTTTTTATGACAATGTGTCATTAAAAATATCATATGGAGAGTGTTAATAGTTATAATAGTAATGAACCTTCTTGTTCTCTTTATTACACTTACTTGTAAATAATCTGATGAATTATTTTACTATCACCATTTTCTATAAAGATGATAAATACGCAAAGTAAAACAGTAAATATAATAACTTTGCCATTATTACTTAGAATATCTTTTTATTCAACGTTGTTATTGAAAACACTAAAAAAAACACAATGTTGACACAAGACTATTAGCTCATAGATAAATATGAACTAAATAGAAAATATGTTACTTTGCTTGTTTCTTCGTTTGTATTTATCTATTTTTCTATTGACAAAGATAAATGTGCTATATGTATGTAGTTATCTCATCTCATTTCCTCTTTGTTCTAATTGATTGTTATCTAATGATAAATCATGATCGATTTTCTTTGGTTGTAAAAAATAGATAGAGAAACAGAAACGATTTCATCATTGTTCGATTATGTAGAATGATGATATACAATGATTATATCTTCAATATTATTCATTTCTTTATTTTATTTATTAAAATCGAAGCAACAATCAAAAGTTATAGATTCGAACAGCAAATTGGATCAACAGTCGTGTTACCACCATGTTTTCCAACAGTATCATCATCAATTGATGATGTTACAGTAAGGAGATCTTTGCTGTTTTTTTTTATTTAATATATTCTTTGAAATACTTGTTTTATTTCTAAATAGACAATTTTATTTAAATCCGATTCAGGTGAATTATTAGGTATGAATGGAATATTAATTTCCAACAATCCACGTTTAATGATAAAAAATCTTCATCCTTTCGAGTTAACAATTGAATCAATTGAACTATCAGATGAAGGTCAATATGAATGTCGAACTGATCAAATAATTAATTATATTGTTCATTTAATTGTTATTAATTGTATGTTTTAATGTAACTCTATTTTTTTTCAAAAAAAAATTTTATTTTTTTTTATTACTAGCATCAACTATTCATTTAAATGTACTCGAAGGTTCTAATATTACGTTACAATGTAATGAAAAAGGCATGTGGATTATCGAAGAAAGTCATCAAGGAGGACCTGTTCGTGAGTTAAATTTTTTTTTTTCATTCTAATTTCTTATTTTTATTATCATATAATTGATTTACAGGTAAACAATATACAACAGAATTAGTATTGAATAATTTACAACGAAATGATAATCGTTTTCAAAAAATTATTTGTTCAACACTTGATGGACATGAAAAACGAGAATATATTATTGATGTTATGTGTATATATTTTGATTAAAAATAGTTGATAAACTAATAGAACATTATTTTTTGTTTTTGAACTAGATAAACCAACTGTCAAATTGATGATGTCCGTAAGACAGAAATTAATGTGTATAATATGTGCTCATCCATTGCCACTTCGTACACAGTGGTGGTGGAATACTCGAAAAGGACATGATGATAGTATTCATCAAACAAACATCAATCAAACATGCATTGCTCAACAATCTATTTTTGTACTGGTATTAAGAAATCCATCATATAAATATTGTTAGAAAAGAATAAAATTAACATTAATTTTTTACTTCTTCTAGGAAAAAGAATATGATATTGAACAGATAATTATGTGTGAAGCAGAAAATATGCATGGAATAGGTCGAGATAGTTTACAATTAAAAACACGTAAGATGACATAATACAGAACGACATACTTGTCAAGTTTCTTTTTCTTTATTTTTAATAGGACCAACAACAAAAAGTCTGAGATATATAATAGAGAAATCGCTAGAAATTTCTTCAAGTAAATTAATGACAACAACAATATCTATTAAAAATGTATCACCATATTGTTATCAAAATTTGCAATTGATAATTAATATTCTAACATTTATTTATTTCATAGATCATATTACATTTTATTATTGATATGAACAGTCTTATAACAATATAACACTATTTTACGTTTCACTGTATTTTCATTACTACATAGAAAGCATAAAAATTGAATAAATGATTTATTTGTAAAATAAAAATTAAGAAATTCAAGACAACACTATTAATTGCTGAAAACAACAGGAAGCAGATTTGTGCATAGTAGTATATGAATAGCTCATCAACTTACGAATTTGTAAATTGAAAACTATTTTTTATTACAAAAGAATACAGATATGTGAGTCCAGTTCATTGATCTTCGATGTCACTGACACCTGTGTTCGTCTGAAGCAGTGCTACACAACGCTGCAAAAAGAGAATATTCTGATACAATTGGTATCAATCAATCCTGTATTGTTGACTCATTATTCAGTATTTACAATAATAGTGCACATCCTTTTAGCAGAAGCTTACGCTTACTGTACAAGACCAATGAGTCTAGCGACATCTATTATTGAAATTTGATTTCTATTTTTGTTTTTACAAGAACTTAGATCAGTGAGGTTATTAAATATTTTGATTTAAAATCAATCATAAATAAATCGGCAAGACAGAAATAAATAAATCATAAGTATATGATTTTTTGTTTTAATTAAGAATTGAGCTCTTTGTTCGATGAACCAATTGTAATATATATGCCAAATTGATTGTTTAATTCGATCAATCAATCAATCAGAAATCTTATTTATCGATCGATCGTGAAGAATATTTTTACAATTGAATTTTATTTTATTTCAAATAATGTCTCCAATATCAATTCGTCAACCTGGTGATGTTGTCAATGAAATTTATTCACAAAATATTAAATCTATTATTCAAATGTGTCTTGATGCTGGTGATGATCCAAGCTTACTTATTGACGAAGTGAAATATGAACTTCAAGTAGAAATAAAGAATTTTTCAAAAACAAAAACAAAAAGAAATTATTTCTTATTTAGAAAATGGTTGCTGAAATGATGGCTGAAGATGATGCATTACTTGAACGTAAACGTGCTGAACTTGCACCAATTCGTACTCGTTATGAATCACTTTATCATGAATTATATCCAGATAAAACTTGTCCACAATATGGTAATACTTTACCTGTTCTTCTAGCATTACGTACTTATGTTGATGAACATAACAAATTAAAACATGAACATGAAAAATTACTTGAACGTGAAATAGATATTCGACGTGAAGAAAAACAATTATGTAATGAATTAAATGAACATTCATTACAAATAGATAATCAAAATTTTATGTCAAAACAATTAATTACACAAATGAGTCTCTTATCAGAACATATTACTGAATTACGTGAAGAAAAAGTAATTTTTTCTTTTTTTTTTTGTTTTGATTTACAGATATTAAAAATATCTTTTTTTCTTCTCAAGACAAAACGTATTGCTCATTTAACAGAAATAATTCGAACATTACATGAATTTGAAGAAGTTTATGGATGGAAACGACCAACAATTGAAACAATGATTAGTCGATTATTAACACTTGGACTAACTAAAATTGATCAATTTACTTTAACAAAAGAAGCTTTAGAACTTGTTGATAAAGAATTTGCTCAAGTAATACTGTTTAGTTTTTCTCTTTTATTTCTTTAATAGAAAATAAAAATAAAATCTTGTGTTACTTTTTGTTTTTTTTATAAAATAGATTACTGAACAAGTACAAAAAGCAGAAGCTTGTTTTGAACAATCACATAAACAATTAACAACACTTATGCGAAAACATCAATCATTAATTCCCAATGAAAAAGCTTTAGCAGTAACTAAACATAAACAATGTCGATTATCAAAATTACCTGACGTATGTTTCTTCTTTTTTTTCTATTCAATCACATTTCAATACTAAGAAAATCTCCGTTTTTAGCTTATTGCAGAAGTTGATCGATACACAGAACATGCAATTGACAAATTAACAAATGATATATTAAAAGCGCGTGAACGTATTCATGTTATACTCAATAAACTTTCATTTACTGATGTTACTAATGATTCAAGATATGCTATTTTATATACCAGTAAATATGCATATATTTAATTTGATATTTTTGAAAGATAAAATGTTTGATTTTGTAGATGATTTTACGGAAGATATTTATTTTATGCATGAAGAACTTTTACAAGAACTTGAAGCTCAATATGAAGTTAATAAATCAATGTATGAACAAATTGAAATATGGAATGAATTTTTCCTTGAATTTCAAGAATTTGAAGTATATTCTTCGATATTCATTTCATTTGATTGTTTATAAAAAAAATGTCTTTATTAGAAAAATGCTAGTGATCCGCAACGTTTTCATCGTCGTGGTTATAGTGCATTAGCAGAAGAAAAAAATCGTAAAAAATTAGACGCAAATTTACGTGAATGTGAATTACGACTTCAAAATCTTGCCTATGATTTTATGAAGAAGAATAATGGACAACCATTTATAATGAGTGCAAATGGAAAAGAAATAGCTGATTATATTCAACAACGAAAAGATGATTATACTAAAGCTAAAGAACGTGAACGAGAAGCCGCTAAGGTAAAATAAGATACAATTCTATTTCAAAAAGCAATGCCATCAAGAACAAACAAACATTTTTCGTAATAGACTCCAGCTTCCAAGAAAAAAGCTCGTACGGATACAATCATACGCGTTCGTCCAGCTCCTCTACAGTCAGTACCTGGTTATGATGAAAATAATAACAACAGTGAAGATAATCAATGTGCTACAACACTTTGCGTACCAAATTCAAAAAGAAAAAATTTCTATTCTAAATATTAATATTTTTTTCCTATGTTATTTATTTTTCAATTTATAAATTAAAATTTTTTCTTTATTTAAAAAAAAATACGTTTACATAATAATAACTAAACATGTTAAACTAAATTTTGTTTCAATTGCATGTGAAAACGACCATAACTTATGATAGAATGGCTTTACATGATCATTGTTAATTCTAGGCAGCAGGGCATAAAACATCAACAAGTTCAATTGTTAGACGAACACCCTTAAAAACAAAGCAATTACCTGATAATAGATCTAGTGCTGCATCTAAACGGGTAAGATGTTCATCAAATATTTTATTTTTTCTTAAATAAAATATTATCTTTTCTAGTCTGATTCATGTTCAACAATACGCACACCTTTAAAAACTGTTCGTCGTGTTGCCATTCCACAATTACCAACTGGTAAAACTCCATTACATAATTCCACAATGAAATTACGAACACAAAAATTATTACAAACAACTAAACGTACAAATATGGATCAAACATCATCAACAATTGTAACATCAGTTAAACAACGTTGTATTATTAATCAAATTGTTGATACAACTCAAAATATTTCATCACATAATTTAATAATAGCAAATACATCTACAGGTTTTAAAGCTTCAACGATGGTAACATTCTTTGTTCTTCAGTTATGAACTTTTTTTTTTTTCGTTTTATTTATTTTTTAGACAACACCAGGAAAACATTCAGTAATGAAACGGGGTATTCCGACTCCAATTCGTACTCATAAACAAAAATGAAACTTATGTAAATAAAAATACTAATTATTGTCATATGTTTGCTTTCTTTTGTATTTTTATTTAATGTACAAATAACAAAAATAGAAAAGAGAAAAATAAATACATTGATGATTATATATATATATATCTGACTAAACAAGAATAGATTTTGATAAATTTTTCTCTTCGTTATCATTTAATATGGGTATTTCTATATAATTTGGATTGCTAAATGCTGGTGGAGATTTTTCTGTTTGTTTAATAATTGTTATTGTTTTACGCTGTCGTCTCCGTAGTTTAACTCTTTCAACACGTTCATTTTCACGAGCAATAAATTGATCTATTTCATCTGTTGGTTCAATTGATGAAAGTACAGTTGCGACCGGTAATGTTGTACTAACTAATTGAGCTCGTTCAGGTTTTATTGATTTCTAGAAAACAAAAAATTTTTAAAAAACTAAAATAAAATAAAATATTGTTTTCTTTTAAAATTTCGATACCATTGAAAATCGACTGGCCTTTGGTGGAATAATAATAGGTTCATCTCGTAATGTAACACATCGTTTTCTTGGTTTAGCATATAATGGATTTAGATTTTCTTCATTTTGTTCTTCACCAGTTATTTCATTGATTCGTTGATTAACATAATTATGATGATTACTTGATGGAGAAGTTGTTAAACAATTAGCTAAAAGCAAAAGAGGTATATGATTTGTATTTGTACATGAATAAGAACAAATTGGTTCAATATCAATCATTAATGGATGAGTAAATGATATATTGGATTCATCGATTATATCATAAATTGGATTCGAATAAGCATATGTATTTGACCACATATTAAAATGTAAAACAATTTAATCATTAATCTCAAAGAAGAAAAAAATAAGAAATTTTTAGTTTTTATTTTTACAATTCACTATTTTCGTTTATTTATTTTTTATTTGAAATAACAATTTCATAACAAAATTTTTTTAGAAGGAAAAGTCATATCAAATACATATATATATACAATTTGTTTTGAAGAAATACACGTAATAGCAAGAAAAAAAACCAAAGAAACGAAAGAGTTGTGTAGATTAAATACAAAAAGACATAACCATATATATCTGAAATTTACTATTAGTAAATGAAGATACATATATGTATCAATAATAATTTTACATAACAACTGTTTTTTTTTTACTAAATACCAAGTTTCCGACATGTTTGTATGGAATAACAGAAATAAATCAATATTCTAATTGCGAAAATTAATTTCATAATTGCAGGTATGATTTCTAGAATTATGAGAATTTTATAAATTGTGAATGATATGTATTTATATAAATACGAAAAAAAATAAATTCAAAGAATATTTTATTTCTATGGAGAAGTTTTTAAAGCTTGACCAGATATCGAAAGTGCATAGGCTATATCATCTTGATAATATTTTAATATATAAAAATATTTTTTTAAAGAATTCAAAGTAAATTTTCAAAGAGTTAGGTTATCGTCCTATATGAGATATAGCTTATCGCTCGACGTAGAGTGATTGTCTCTCAGGATGGCTGAAACCTCGTCAATAGAATATTCGACAATGGCAAAATTCTACGGGGTATGTTGACGAAAGTAGGATGGACTTTCGCAAGTCATCACAAAACAATATTAATATAGGAGACATGTGACGATTGAAGGTAATATTGTTAGAATATATATGTCATAGCTTATACCCATCAATGCAGCTGATAGAAATTTTTGTAATCTATATCTAATTCGCAGTTCAATTGCTGCAATTTCAGGGGATATATTGGACAAAGTCTTACTAACGAAATTCCGGAACCCCAAAGTTTAGCTAAAGAAGTATTGTATGTTATGTAGCGAATTTTAGAAATAGAGAAGTGTCACGTTCTCCTTCCCCTTCTGAATACAATTCTGAACAAATTTTTTTAATAGTTTTTGATTTAAGTATAACTTTCTCATAAAATTGTTTTTTGAGATTCGGTTTGAATCAACAGTACAGTTAGTATTTATACGATGTTCACAGAAAATTTCATTCCTAAATGTTGAGTCATAGTGGAATTGAACATATAATAATTTGAAGTAGTTATTTTTTGTTCGATGATCTTTTAAAGAGTTTACATGAAGTCTATCATAAAAAAAAAGTATTTCACTTCAGAGACATTTTACTTTTAAAAAGTTTTAGTTATCAAAGTATAGTTTGTGTTTTTCTTTTTTTATTTATATGGTTTCAGTCCTGTTGAACAATTATGAAAAAAAAACTAACTGAATTTTAAAATTAAAACTTTATCCAAAAACTTATGTTCAACAAAAATTAACTACTTCAAATTGTTATATGTTCAATTTCATTATGGCTCAATATTTACGGATGAAATTTTTGTGTGACTATAGTATAAATACTGACTGTGCTTTTGACGCAAACCCAATGTCATAAGTTAATCTTATAAGAAAGTTATATTTTAATTAAAACTCGTCAAAAAAATGCTGTTCAATATTGTAAGTTACACCGCTGGATCCAAAATCTATTGTTCATTTTTACAGTTTAATCTTTCCATTTTGACCTATATTTTCAAATTGATATTAGTTAATTCATTTTTGACATAAACAACAAGTTTGACTGACATTTCCGCACATAACAACTTGTGCGTAGAATTAATTTTCTTTGTTCTTCTTTTGTTCAGTAATTGGTTCTTTGGAACTTTGTAAATAGTAATGATTTCTAAGATTTTGATCAGTTTTTTTTGTATTCATGTTCATTGATTCAAAAATATGAAAACAAGAAAGATCTTTCTTTTATTCATACTAATGAATTTTATTCATGTGATCAAAAATAAAGCTCATGAGATAAATGAATTATAAACCAGTTCAAAATTTTTACATTTATGATTTGACAGGAAAATTTTATTAATATAATCTGCCAGAACCTATCTAGATTTTGTAAATATATAAACTCTACTAATGTATAGTGTGATCTCTAAGAGTCTATCAGATCTTGCTTTCTCTGTATGTGTATTTCCTCTTTGACCTTCACTTCGGAATTGCGTCCTATGTGTGTGCTTCCGCGTTCACCCTCATCTTCAAAAATCTAATTTTATTTATAATGTCGACACAGTACTATGACGCGCGGAAATGTCTTTGCATGAGAACATCTTTGCACACAAGTGTTGTAGACGGAAATGCCATGTCACGAAACAAAATTTATGTAGCGCATCATATCGAAGACCAAGTAACTATAAATTTTCATACTGCATGAAAATTTTTTATTTGTTCTTTTTTAAAATCAGTTTATCTAATAAATAATTGATTAAATATTTTTCCGTTCTAAAGAAAAAAAAATCTCTTTTAATATTTACATTTTATCTAATGTTATAGATTCATTTGTTGTCTTGTTTGGTAAACTCTACATAAGAAACGAAATAAAAAAAAAAGAACAAGTTAGACAAATTTAAAATAAATTTTTTTTCTTTTTACTTCAGAAGATTTATCCCAAAAACTAATATCATCACTTGCTTCAGCTAATCGTGCACGATCTAATAAATTATAAACATCCGATTGTGAATAATGGCATATTTGCAAAATTTTTCTAACACAATCAATTGAATATAAACTAATTTGACTTGATGTTAACGTCGAAGATATTAATTTAATTAATTGTGAACAAAGTAATGGATTTGATAAAGGATCAATAATAATTGGTTTAAAACCAAATTTATTTGCCTTAAAAAAAAAAAAACAATTCTCAAAAAAGTTTCAACAGAAAAGACAACTCGAATTTACAAAATTTTTTATTTTTTCTTCATTAAATCCACGAAGTATATTCGAAATAGTGAACCATGGTAACATTATATAAGAATTATATCTTGCAAAAATTATTTTATCATATTCATTAATCATTACAACTTTTATTAACGATGCAAATTTTGTTTGAAATAATTCAGTAGATACTGATGATTGACGATCATCATCTTGTTTCTTAACACAAGTTTCTGCTTCACGCATAACTCTTCAATAGAAAAAATTAATATTATCTTTTCAAAAAAAAAACTTTTCATAACGTTAAAAAAAACATACTCTCCAGCTTTCCAATAAATTGCAATCATTGAATGCATTGGTTGACCATTATCATCCAACATATAAATCTTTTTCGAACAAAAAAAAAAACATAATTTAATAATTTTCAATTTATTTATTCTTACCAAATTTTTTTCATTTGAAATATCATCAAATGGTTTAGCCATTTTACAATGTATTAAAAAATCATTAATACATACATAAGCTTCATCATGTACTGCAAATAAATTAACATAAAATGTATTATCACGTCCTTTATATAATGGTTCAACATCACATTGACAATTTTGAACAACATTTTGAAATGTTTTTGATACAACATCATTCCATTGATTATCATTATTATTATTATTATTGTTATTTAATGGAGCTATTGATGCTAAACGACATGTTAATAAATAAACTGGTCGTGAAGAATATTTTGTTAATATAAAACGTATACGTGAACGTGGTACATGTTCTTCCCAAGAATTTAAATCAACAAAAAAAACATTTACAGTATCATCGACTAAATCATATTCCATTATTTGAGAACGATTCCATGCTGATGCTGTTTCATCCCAAGTAACACAAATAAGATTTTTACGTAAATATTCAGATGATATATGAAGATCATCAATTGAATTATAATAATCACTAAATAATATTAAATTAAATTACAGAAGAAGAAAAAAATATAATCAATTAATAAAATTTTACTTCATGGTTTTAAAAAATGCATCACATGCAATTAAATCTTTTGTTAATTGAACTGTAAATGCATATGGTGAAGTTATTGAAACAATACAACATTGTTGAATAACATTCAATTCTAATAATGATGTTTCATATTTATATCCATTAGAAACTATATCAACCATTAGAACTTCATTTGTTAATGAATAAATTTCTTTATCAGATGTTTTTTTCTAAATAGAGATTATTTATACTATGAAGTAAAACATATGTCTAATATTGATCTTAAAAAAATTCGAATTTAAATTCTTATTAAGTATATTTATCTATTATAAAACACATATTATTCTGTCGTTCGTTTTGATTTGTTGAGATTACACGAAAGATTTAAATCTTTAAACTATCACATAGGATTCACTGGATTTCTATGAGAAGAAAAAATTGAATTACTTTTGATAAAATTCGAATAAAAAAAAAAATTATCGAGAATTTTGAATTATTTATATCCTTTTCGTAAAAACTTCTTTTTCAAAACGAATCTATTAATAAAGATTATAAAATTTTTAGACATTACTTAATGAATTCTGATAACATCTGAGGAATATAATTTAGCAAAATACTTTAAGAATTATCGATAATATTTTTGTTTTTCAAATATTAATTCGAATTTCAATTAAATAAACTTACAAATGTTGAATTTGATATTTTTGATGAAATATTTAAATTATCAATACCATTTTGACAAAAAAGAATTTGTTCTGTAACATGATCATTGACATTTTGTGATTGTTTATTCATTGTTATTGATGAATTATTTGAAAACATGCAACGATTATATGATTCAGCTTGTTGCACAAAACGTCGTAATATTTGACTTCCATTACTATTAGTTCGATTCATTTAAATACAAAAGTAAAAATAGAAGAATTCTCTAAATAAAATAAATATCATAATCCTTTTATTTTAATGAAAGAAAACAAAAAGGAACAAATGAATTTTTCGTAGTAAAAAAATGGAAATAAAGTTTGTATTTATTGTTTTTTTGTTATCATAACACAACATAATGCAAATCAAAAACAGCATATAAAAAAAAGAGTCAACAAGATCAGTATTCTTTGATATAATTATGTTCAAAAAAATTCATTTGTTGTTATTTGATTATTTTTCTTAGTTTCATTGACCAATACATGTTCAGGAGGTTTTTCTTCTTCAGAAGGTGTGGCAAGTATAGGTGGCCAATCAGGTGTCAGTCGAAGAACATTTTCAATATGTAAATGATGTGTTCCTGAACGAGATAATATGCTTCGTGACGTTGATGATAATGGTGATCGTTTAAAACTAATATTATCATTTTCAATAATGTATTCCTTTTCACAAAAAAGAAATAATTTTATAAAATAGATTTAAAGAATTATGTTTTAGAAATTAATAGACATACTTCAAACATGAACATGATTATAAAATTTAATATTGCAAGGCCAAAAATAATTAATTTAAATTTGATATCTGGGATAATACGAAGCTATTAAATAAAAATGAAAATAAATTAAAAAAAAAAAACTATATATCCGTCAATTAAAAAACAAGATAAAATTAAAATGTTTATTATTGATTTAAATATGTTTTCTAAATTGTTTCAACTGATTTGTTGAAAAATGTCGCTAAATGATTATCTTGAGAATACTGACATCTGTTAAAATATTCATAACCTTTTATCATAAATCATATAAAAATTCCTATCTCATTTTGCATTCATGAGTTGCAAAAAAAGATCAATAGACATGATATTTTGCCCTGTTAATAGAAAAAAGAACTAATCAAATCTTTCCCTGCAGTAGAAGACCTCTCGCAAAGAAACGATTTGTTGGATCTAATATATGACTTCCTTTAATTAGATAATTTCTCGCAAGATTGAAGCTTTAATTCGTATGTTTACAACAAAAAATAGACCTTATTTTCATGATTTTGAATCTCTCTAACAAAGTTTGTGCGCTTGAACATATTAGAAGACTCAGAGTCTTCTATTCTGCAGAGGAGTTTAGTTCTTTCTCTGGATCATTCTATTTACGCTTGAACATCATTATTAATGAAAAAATTCTCAAAATCAAGAGAAAGTTAGTTTTTTTTCTACTATAAAGCATTTGAAATTAATGTAACAACAAGTGAATCGATATGTACCTGATGAGTAGCTGTGGCTAGATAAGAGCAGACTTGTTGACATTTTTTAGAGGCCGGAGGGTTAAAATACAGCAGAAAGTGCTTTCATCCTTGAAGTACTAGAATCAGTGGATGAAGGAGGAAGGGAAGAACGAAACCCATTGTGATTCGATCCCTCCCACAACAGACGATCTATCATCAAGCCGTTCATCCCCCGGGACCTATTCCAATCATATTCACCTCACAAACAAAAGTGTCTTCTTATATGTATTTCACATGTTGTTGAAGAAAGGCAAATAGTGTGTCAAAACCCGACTTCTATCCAAAGTTATCACGAAGCTGTAAAAATATTGACAGAAAGTC
Organism: Rotaria sp. Silwood2; assembly: GCA_905329745.1. Lineage (NCBI taxonomy): Eukaryota > Metazoa > Rotifera > Eurotatoria > Philodinida > Philodinidae > Rotaria > Rotaria sp. Silwood2. The sequence goes on along the minus strand of CAJNSZ010000001.1, from coordinate 4,327,709 downwards.
GGACATTTGCAGAAGAAAGTCTCTTCCATGCTTTCTTCCACTCTCTAATTGAGAACCCTGCGTAAGAGTAAAACAAAGTCTGCTTTGAAAGGAAGAAATTAAAGAATAAGACAAACCTCAAAAAATTTGTAAATCGATTTGATTGGTACAAAAAGCAAAAAACAACTAAATCCAAATGTGAGCACAATAGAGATGAGAAAAAGCCCTTAAATAAAAAATAAAACAAATAAATTATTTTAATTTATGATAAATATACAATTAGAAAATATTGATCGTCGATAAGGTGCACCACGTGAAAATACAATCGACTCCCAAATATATTGAAATGTTGATTGAAGAAAAATGGCTGTATTGATATGTGATATGTAAACTTTTTCTTCATTAAATTCGAATGGTTCGTACCTGAAGAAAGTTTTGTTTTTTGAAAACATTAAGAAATATTTCATTGATTTACCATGGTTGTTTTTTAACATATTCAAAAATAAATGCTTGAAAAGCAGCACAAATACTTAAATTACCAATAAGTGACACAAGTGGTCGCCTTATATATTCGAAGAAAAAAATTTGCAGTCAAATTTTACATAGAAGAAAAAAATAGAAGAAGAATTTTTACCAGGAAATTAATTTTGTTCGAGGTGCCTTTGGATCCAAATAAGGATAAGCAGTTGTTCGACTAACTAAACAAAATGAAGCAAAATAAGTAAATTTATGATCTTTAATTTCATTTTGATTATCACTTACAGAGTAATACTAATAACGTAATAAGACCCAAATCAATAAATAAAAATTCATAATCAGTTAAGTTATTTCCAATCTTGTTTATAAAGAAAACAATATTTATGACGTTAATTTTCTTTATGATAAATTACCGTATATAGCATAATAACTGTCAAGAACTGTGTTAGACTATAAGCGACCATATATTTAACAACACCAAACGAAGTAATCAAAGCTACAGAATTTGATGATTAATATGAAAAAATTAAAAACAATATTAAATTTTTACCTGCACGTCCCTCTCTAAAAAAAGGAGAACAAAAATAATGTTTCTGTATAAATCTTTGAGCTATGAAGCACAAGTAACATTTTTTCCTTTTTGAAATAAAATCTATTTTTAAATATTCTATTTTTATCAAAGACAAAAGTCGAACTAAATTTTAAAAATATCTTATTATAATTCGAGTTAAGAAAGAATTTTATAATGAAATTTGACACTTTAATAAAACTCAACTCTGCCGGTTTTATAGAACACATTGCATGACACATTAATATTAGATCTTTTTTTGTTTACTGAATTGAAAATTTATCCAACAGATGAAAATTGCTTACCGAATAATGGTAGGAACACATTCAATAGTAGGGGTTCTTGATGTAAATGGACTAGCTACAGAAGCATCGGCTGTTGACAGTGAAATCCCAGCATGAGCTGCTTTTAATGCTCCAACATCATTAGCACCATCACCACACATGGACACATAATACCTAGATATATGATAATATGATGATAAAATCAATAGTGTAAAAAAAGTATCGTTTTATGGCTGTATGTTTAAAAAAATGTTATCTATGATTACTAACCAATCGTGTCAAAACAGGCAATCGGGAAATTCAAATCAAAAGAATTAATAGATTTGTATACAAATGATTGATAGTGTAGTGAGTCTGATTTAATCGATAGAACGGAAGTTTCTTTGTGTTCACATTGACACGCAATAGGAGAAAAATAAAATAAAATATGGCAATATAAGAGATAATCTATACAACGTGCAATGAATAGAATGAGCGAGACTACATCAATTAGAAATAAATTTACTTGTAATTATTGTTCAAAAAGAAAACGAATAAATCAGCATTTTGTATTGAATAGAATATTTCACTCTTTCTCTTTTGCAGATCTATTCTGTGCATATAATTATTTCTTTGCTATATATTTCGAATATCTATCTACGTTCATATTTTTTCTTAGTTGAAAGTTTTCTATACCATATGAAATAAATCCAATTAATGACAAAAAATGCATGTTTAAATTAAATTTAGGAAAGCTTTCGTAACTTTGATGTATATGGATAATGCTTCATTCATATTTTATATTAAATATATAGATTTAGATATACTATTTTTAGAATCATATCTATATAAAGTATATGTTCAAAAGATTTCTTTAGCGCAATTACTATTAAGTTTCATATTTCAGATGATGAATATTTTATTTTCTAGATTTGTTATTTTTAAAATATTCAATTGGATCATTGTGTGTTCAAAATCAAACCGAGAATGTTTATATATACTCGTAACTTCATATATCTAATTGTCGATTCCATATATACCGGAAGCTTACGTCTTATGGAAGACTTTCACCCATTCACGAAATAACAGTCATTTACTTTGACAAGTATTTATACATGAAGTTGTTGTCAGTCACTTATGTTTATATTCTTCACATTTATAGTCTTTTTGTTTCTGGATGAAACTTATAGCGAATTGTTTTCTATCTTTTTTTTTATAGTATTCATAATATGACATTTGATATTTATATATATACAAATATAAATAGATAAACATTTAAGAATATATAAAAGAAGTAAATATCAAGATCTGTATGTCATAGTTATTTTTCTTTCCGAGTAATATAATATTTTCTTTTAATTAAGATTAAGATATTTATTATTCACAAGTATATGATAGTGCTGTCTAATTAAGAAGAAAAAAAACGAATATGTGAGAAAAAAGACACAAATGCATTAATCAGAATAATTGAGTTTATTTTAGGTTCTCATTTATTATAGAAATAATATTATTGCTTCGTAACAGCTACAGATGTAGGAGAGTTTACTTTCTAACAAATATTTGTCTTTCTTTGATATAGACACACATTCTCATCATTCATTATATTTCATACGAAGAATTGTCAAGTGAAGATCACATAATTAAATCAAATCGTTATCATTCCATGAAGATTTGATAAGATTTAAATAACTAAAAATAATTTTTTTTCTTTTCTATAAATACTAAACAAAAAAAGTCTTGTTGACATATTGTTCAGAACCTTACACAATATAATGATGGGTACTTTATCATATTGAGTGATCATATAAGTAGTTTAATTGTAAAAGTCACAATATAAAGATGACAGATCTTTTTTTTATTTATGATAATAATTGAGAAATATTATTTAATTCTAAAAGAAATTTTACAAGCTAATGACATATTTGAAAAAGAAAGTTATCGTATTTCGTTATCATGCTCTCGTTTTTTATTTCTATTTGTTTAGGTTCAATTGTTTTGTTTAGATACAATGTCGAATATTAGAAATTCATCATCAATCATACATCATTTTATACTTGTAAGCTTTTCTTCTGTTTCTTTTCCTTGTCAAGTATTTGCCACTAAGACTATAATGATAATGTCGATAGAAAAAAAAAAGGATAAAATTTACAAACTACTAATAATTGCTATTTGAAAAGAAATTAATCTTCAAAATAAAGTAAAATCTCCATTTATGAAGATTTTGTGAAGCAATAAAAATCTTTTGATTATGAGCGCTTTCCAATCCGATGGTGCATGTTGCTTTTTCCACTTACAATATATTGCTGATAATACGAGTACATCTGTATTCTAAATATGAAGATTTTTTTATGATCTCTAATGTTTTTTATTATCTTTTCAATTGAAATACATGAACAATTTTTCTCTTTGTATATTATAAACTAAAAGAAATTATAACATCTACATTAATATCACAAGAGAAACGTTCTTATGAAGAAAACAATCATACAAATTTTAAAATTTTAGTTACAATGAAAATATAATTTTACAATAGATATTCGAAAGCTATATGATATGATATAGATCTTTTCTTCAAGATTTTTCTTGTGGAAATCTCAAGAGATTTTTCTTTATAAAAAAGATTTAAGATCATCATAAAATCAGTAATTAGCTTATTAAACACAGAAACTAATATTTTTAATGTTCTAAACTAATTACTTCTAATCTGTTATAAATTACTTATTAAACAACATATTGTTTGTTGAAACAATATGTTGAGAGAAAAAAACAATGAATATAGAAATTCTTGATTATATGTTTATATGATAAAAAAAAACAAATCGAGAAAATTTTCTTTGACATTGTATTAATAATAATAGGATGAAAATATACTAAATACAATATAGACGCAATTCTCGACTATCGAGCGAGCGAACAGAGTAAGTGAAAGGCGATGAAGGAGAAAAAAAACAGCGGCAAGAAACGAGGAGTTCCTCGTCTCTGTTATTATCAGTCGTCAAAATGAAGAAGAAAAATAAGACAAGGAGGAGAAGATGAGATGATGTGTGTAGGCGCCGTCTTCAATCAATGTTCGACCGAACATGTACCATTAAATCTTTATCATCATCACCATCATCGTAACTTTTGCTCAAAAAGCAGAAAAAAATATTTGTTTCTTATATTTTCTTTCCTAAGTGAAAATTAAAAAAAATCCATCGAAATTTTTTAATTACTCTATAATTTAGATTGTTCAAGTATATACTTGTCATATTTTTAGTTTTTCAATTTTCTTAAGGGAACTTCTAATTCATTAACAACTGCTATTTGGATAATTAACGAACGAAATTCAACGTCAGTAAATATTGATGTTTATCAACCAATTATTCAAATAATGTGGTATCGTTTCCTGTTAATCATTAGTAAGTATAGTTTATTGATATTAGTTTTTTTTGTTCTCAATAATATATAAAACAAATATTGAAAGAAACAAAGAAAAAAATTCTTCCGGAAAGATGATGTTTACGTTCTTGTTTAATCGGGTTAACAAGCGACAGACTGACACGATTGTATCTCGAGCATACTTTATAAAAATGCGGAAATACATATACTTAAATACGGCAAAAATGAGAAAAACGATGTCATTATCAAGTAGATTCGCTTTACTTTTTTCTATTCTAGTTATTTTTGTGACTGCCGCTGGCAATATTTTAGTTTGTTTGGCTATCGCACGAGAACGAAAATTACAAAATACAACTAATTATTTTCTTATGTCATTAGCTATTGCAGATTGTCTTGTTGCTATACTTGTCATGCCGATGGGAATGATTGCAGAAGTGTTAGGTAAAGTTTTACACAAATATTCGAAACACCAACAGAAATTTTCCATATGTTATTTATATATTCTCTAGGCCATTTTCCGTTGCCACATTATGCCTGCATTATTTTCGCTACAATGGACGTATTATGTTGCACATCATCTATATGGCACATGAGTACAATGTCAATGGATCGTTATTTTACAATTCGTTTTCCCTTTCGTTATGGTAGAAATAAAACTCGTCGTATTATGTTACTTAAAATTATTGCTGTTTGGGCAATAAGCACAGCTGTATCATCTCCAATATTTGTTTTAGGTATTGTTGATAAACAAAATGTTTTATCAAACGGTGTATGTGCACCTAACAATGCATCATTTAAATTGTATGGTTCAGTTTTTGCTTTTTATATTCCATTTATAATAATGATAACAACATATGCATTAACAATGCGTTCTTTGAGAAATGTTTTAGTTAATAAAAGAAAATATAATCGTGAAAGACGTCGCAAACAAACATTTCAACCATTAGCACAAATTGTTAATCAATATGCCGCAATAGCACAAAGTATTCGACGTACACCATCAACGAACAATCCAACAACAATGTCAACAACAAATATAAACAATAATATTAATAACAATAATAATATCTCTCATTTTAATAACACATCTTATTCATTACTAACAACCACAACACCAAGAGATTCACGTACACAAAGTCTTCTATCAAGTAGTTCAGATTTAAATTTAAAACAAGTTTCAAATAATATTCAGTACGGTTCAATGAATATGACAAATAGAACAAATATAAATAATGAACTTATTCATAATAATAATCAACATTTAACTATTAATTATACTAAGCCAAGTGGAAGTAAAAAAAGACGTTATTATCATCAACAACAACCATTTACACTGAATACAGGAATAAATCGTACAAAAAATGATTATGATATGAGCACTGTTTTTGAAATAACTGAATATTCAAAGTCAGCAGCAACTTCTTATGATGTTACACCAATAACAGGTAATCGTATATATCAAATACCAAATGTAATTAACGAGCAAAAGCAACGAGCGTTAAAATCGATTGACATTATAGAGCGGCAACAACAACAAACGCCAAATACAACAATGACAACAGCAGCTATCAGCACTATATCACCGGTTGAAGTAGATATTTGTTCGACGACTGATATTGATAGTGGAGGTAAGTTTTATATATTAAATCATTCGAAATTATGTTTGTTAATTAATATAACATTAGACAAAAGAGCAAAAGAAAGGTTAACTTAAAAGAAAAAAATTATCTGGAAAGATTAATTAAAGAAAATGATAAAATATTGAAAATGTGAATGAAATAAAATATCATATTAAAAGATAGATATACTCTAATAAATGCATATTGTTTTCGGAAGATGTTCTCTTCTTGAAATAAGATAAATTATTCATATTATCATTTTAATTTTCTTGTCTTGATCATAGAAAATTTATCAATAAGAAAGTTTCAAACATCAATTATTTATTGTAGTATGAGTACATATTAAATTATTTATGAAAGAATATATTGTTTCGTTTATTATTAAAATCATAAACCAAAACAAAAAACTGTCGCATAGATTTTCCTTATTGGATTTTCATGATTTCTAATTAAGATTTTTAAAAAAACCGGTTAAGAAGTTTTTATAGAAGAAGATTACAATATTCTTATGTAATGAATCTTGAAAATCTTTGAAGATATTTTTCTACTTGAAAATAAAATTCGAAACGTTATTTATTATGAATTTTTTTGAGAAATTTTCAATTAGATTATACTTTACTCTAAATAATATACCCTGAATTTTATTTTAATAATTTAAAAAGAGCAAAAATATATTTTTATTTATTTTAGCTGAAACAAATGAATTAAACTCTATTGAAATAGTTCCTTCAACAAAATCTATTCATTCTACTTCACTTAATTCTACTGAATCTGTGTCTTTAATAATTCCATGGGAATATTGTCTTATTATAATTCAATATATTCTACAATATTATCTATATATTTTTCCTTATCGATCACGTCCTTTAGCAATTAAATATAAATTCAATGAAAATGACTTTAATAAAAGATCATCTATATTACATCAATCGACATCAACATCATCAATAAATATAATAGTAAGAAAAAATTCTCAATCGGTGTCTACACAAACAAATTCTCTTCCACCATTACATTTATCTAATACTCATGGACTTAATAGTAGTGAAACTTATTTATATAATCCTATTAAACGACATAAATTTTCATTTAATCGATCAATATTGCCTTCATCATCTTTATTTACAAAATTTTTTCGTCAATCATCAACAATATTACGTTCACATGTACGTTCAACTAAATCATCAATATCATTAGATCGACACTTACCTATAGCATCATCATGTCCATTACGTCAACAATACTCATATCATCATCGTTCATCTAGTGTTTTTCGTCCAATTGAATCTGAAATGGATCATATTTTTGAGAATGATCATCGTCCTCGTGCATCATCATCATCTGCTCTATTACATACAACATATTATCGAAGAAATCATACATCTTTACATGGACATAGATCATTAAAACGTCGACAACAATATCAATCTGGTTCAGGTTATTTTTTAACATATTCAAATCCATATGCTTTACGACGACAACAACAACAACCGTTTACTTCATCAACAAATACAAATTCATCTGATTCATTATCAGTTTTTCAACGAATAAATTCGAAATATTTTTCAACACTGTCAAATCATCAACAACAACATCAAACTCAATCACAACGTTTACGTGATGAACATATTGTTGCAGCTAATGAACGAAAAGCTTTAAGAGTTTTATTAATTATATTTTGTGTATTTGTAACATTATGGACACCATTTTTTATTTGTACATTTATATCAGCTATATGTGAACAATGTCGTGAACGTATATCACCTACTATTTGGTTTTCAATAACATGGCTTGGTTATAGTTCATCTATGGCTAATCCATTTATTTATACGATATTTAGTGATGCATTTCGACGTGCATTTACAAATATTATTTTTTGTCGACCTAGTGATTCATTATTTTCACAACAGTTTTCAACTAAATTATCACATCAAAAAAGTGCCGTTCCTCATCAACCAATTCCTAGACAATTATCCTATAGACGAAATCCAAATCATGAATTTTCAAGAACATCAACACCAATATCATTACATCATCAAACATCAAATGCTGGAAGTGACGCAACAATATATATTAATCGATGTATATCGGATTCATTTCGATAATTAAATAAAGAAAGAAATCTAACACATCTTTCTTTTGTTATCATAACTTACCCGAGTTCTTCCAATGTTTCAATTAATTGTTGTTTTTGTTCGGGTAACATTCGTGCAAAAACTGTACCACGTACACATAACTGAATTTAATAATAATATCAAAAATAAAAAGTGAAAATATTATTTTTCAAAGAAAAAAAAAAGAATAAAGAAACATTTTACTCGATGTAATAATTCAGGGTGTTCATCGCGAACAATTTGGAATGATTTACCAGATATAGCAAAATGATATTGTGAACGACGATCAAGTTCAATTAATCGATGAGACTAAAATTATTATTTTAAAAATGAGTAAATATGCTTTTTTTTCAAATTTTTAATGTTAAAATTTATTTTATTTTTTTTTTGAAAATCTGTAAAGCACCTCTTCACGGAAAAACAAATAAATATTTTCAAATGTTTTCATTAAATATGAAAAATTGATCATTTTGTCTTTGCATATATTATGTTCTTTTCGAATCAATCAAATTGAATAAAACAAGAACAAAGATATTTTTCTAATGAAATTCTTTTTTGTTTTCTAGTACAACTAATTTGTAATTATGAAAAAATGTTTATTATTTCTTCTATTGTAAATTAAAAGTAAAGAGCAAATGATATAAGAAAATACTTGTTAGTATGTTTATTAAACAGTATTAATTTCTTTTGTTATATAAAGATTATGTTTTCTCATCAAAAGGATTAAATAGAATGTTTTTATTTGATGAGAAAAAATAACTGTTCCATATGTGTTCCTTAAAGATATTTATTATTTATTGTTATATGAATTGTGAAAAACAAAAAGAAAAGAAAAGATGCAAGATAAATTAAAACCTATCTCAGCAATAAAAGATTCTCTCATCAAAGAAGATCTTCCTTGGAAGAACAATCCGTCAGATGCGATAAAATATGTCCCTTGATTAATTAATTTCTTGAAGGACTGGAGGTTTAATTTGTATATTTATATCAAAATATGTCTAGTTTTCAGAAGGGATCTATCAATTCCTAGAACATGATGTTAAAGATGACATATGTTTTCCTTATTAAGAATGTACTTCCTATTGACTGTTTGTACCAAACATAATCAGTTTGTTTTGCTCTACTAGAAGCTGCGGTCGAAATACATGAAATAGAAAACAAAGGTTTTGGAATTGGTCAGAAATTCTCATTTTTTAAGTGTTTTTGTTTTCAAGCAATTGCAAATGGTTTCGAGACTGCCGTTTTGCATTAAACACAATCTAAGAATAGATTCGGAAAGAGAGTTCAAAATTGAACACAACTGTTATGAAAAATTGCTTAGATTCGAGTAATTCTTAATAATGGACATGGTTTTTGTAAGCAGGAATAAATCAATTCCTGTCAAATTCTTGAATTTCTAATCGTAGTTTAGAATATTTCCAGTATTGATATTTACCAGACTCCAAGGGATTCTTCACACCAGATGTGTTCAGTTTTGAATGCTCTGTCCAAATCTATTCTTAGGTTTTTGCCTAATGAAAAACACAAATCTCAAAATCAGTCAGAATTGGTCGAAAAACAATTACCAAATGCAAATATTCCACCAACCTCAAAACTTTTTTTTTCTATTTGATGTATTTTGACTAAACTCCTTCACGCAAGAGAAACCCCCGGATCTGTTATTATGTCCGAGTATACAAAGTTTTCACAATGTTTTTTTATTGTGCCCCATTTATTTCCATTATTTTTCAATTAAGAGAATTTTTCAGAAAACTAAATCGATTTTGAGAATTTAGAAAGATATCTTTAGTAGCTTAAAAGTTCAAACATAATGCTGACATCAGTCTTTGGAGACTTTCAGTTTGAAACCCTGAAAACTAAGCATATATTGATATAAATATACTAATTAAATATTCTAATGTTTTTGGTACTTAAGTAATCAAGAGGAGTTTTCTATTGCGGAAATGAGAGGCCGCAGTTTCTGATAGAGCAAAAAAACTGATCATAATTGATATAAACAAACCATAGGAACTACATTCTTCATACGGAAAAAACTATCATCTTCGACATCATGGTCTATAAATAGGTGCATTCCTAGTTTTGGGCTAAAAAAGAACTTAAATCACTAAGATCAACGCTATTTCCAGGTTTTTAAAACCCTACAAATCTATTAGCAAATCTTCTAAATCGTTTTTTGCTTTTTTTTTGAACTCTTGAAATTAAAAATTATGAGAATAAATTAGACACAATAAAAGACTTTCTTACAAAATTTGTACTTTTGAACATAAACAAAGACTCAGGGTTTTCCATTGCGAGAATAGAATTCAATGTAGTTTTATAGGTTTTTTTTCAAAACACCTTCTTTTTCTAATAATCGTTCAAAAAGTGCATGCATAATAATATATACATACATTAAGATCATAACGAACTTCTTTGACTCTTCTATTATAAACTTGAGCATAAGAAAATGTCGGTGTACTATTTGATTCAGTTGCTTCAATAACAATTATTTTAGCATCATCAGGAATCATGTCACAATCACGAGCAACACTCAATGCTGTTAACATATTATCACCTGTATAAAATTAATTTAATAGCAAAGAATGTATATTAGAAAGAGAATAATAAATATACCAGTACACATTATTGTTCGAATATTAGCGTTTGACAGAATTTTTAAAACTCCTAAATAAATTATTAAAATTTTTCCAAAAAAGAAAATTAATTATTATTTATTTCTTGTGTACCTTCTGTTTGTGGCTTAAGACGATTTTCCATAATCACAAGACCGAGAAAGATAAGATCATGTTCAATTTTTTCTCTATTTTTATTTAAATCAATAAATCATATAATATAGTTTTATTATTATTATTATTATTATTATTATATTATTATATAATAGCCATTCCATATAAGTCACGACCTATCACCATTGCAGGATGCTCAATCAGGTTCTTGGATTTGTACAAAATCTCTTCCATCATCTTGTAGAACATACTGCTTTAGGTAGAGAATCAAATTTTTAGCCTTATTGAAAATCGCTTTATCAAAATATTAAAATCTTTCGAATGATTCTTCACTGTGATAGAATAATAAGAAGAAAATTATCTTTTAAACAGATTTTTTTTCCTAAAATACTCATATGAAATCGCTCAAATTTTCTTTTAAAAATACTAAGAAATTAAGGACTATTTTGATGGTGAAAGCGAAAGATTGGGATGTCTGCTGATTGAACAAAAGTGGTCGTGGCGCATGTGGAGTGGCTCATTAGTAACTAACCGTTCAATTCTTTGAATTTTAACATAACTTAATTCTAATGGTTTATAAGCAAGTGCTAATACTCGATAACCTTGTGTAGCATATGATGAAAGTATTTCATTAAAATTTTTTGGAACTATTAAAATATATATATATATATTTAAATATAAATGATATCTAATAAATAAATATATATATCGTAGCTCACTTGTTTCAGATCTTGAAAGTTCAGCTATTTTTTCTGGTGAACCTTTTGTTAATAAATCAAATGAATCTTTTGCAAGAATTCGAACAATAACACTTGTTCGTTGAAGTGATGAACTAAATGGTAATTGTCGAACAATACCAATTTCAAATGGAATATTCTATTAAAAGAAAAACAACTATCAAAATAAAAAAATTATAATTAATTATTTTAACTTACTCCAGCAATAAGTGAACTAACGGAACCTGAAAATCTACCTAATGGTGATGTTGTATGTTTAGATGTACTTATTGGTCGTACAATTGTTGGAAAAAGTATATCAAAATTAGATTGTTCACTTGCTGCTGGTTCATATAATTCATATTGTGTAAATGCAAGCATTTTAAGATCAAGTGGATCACCAGCAATTTCACCATTTATTCTTGTTAATGTATGACATGCTAAAATTATTCAAATAGAATTTTTCTTATGACTTATTATTCAATATTTTCTTTTTATCTATTATTACCTGCCATACAAACAATAATCATACTATGAGCTTCATCATCACGCCAATTTAAATCTGTTACTTCAGTTATTTCAGAACCAAATTCAATTTGTTTCGTATCATTCATTGTATCATATGAACGAAGAATTGGTAAGACACATTGAAGATCAAGTCCATCTTCAGTTAATGTTCCTGTCTAATGAAATATAAAATAAACTATTCGTTTTTGTTTATAAAATAGAAAACAAACTTTATCAAATACAACAGTATTAATTGAACCACATATATTAATAGAACGAGGACTAATACAAAAAATATTATCTTTTTTTAAACGATTTTGTGCATAAACAAGACCAGCTGATAGGGCAGCAGGAAGTGCAGGTGGTACAGCAATTGTAATAACATCAATAGTACGTTTAAAAATGGTACCAGCACTTTCACGACGCATTATCTAGTTAAAATAAATAAAAATATTTAATCTTCTCAAGAATATATGTATATTTGTTAAACTAATAGAACATAATGATAAAATTATCTTACCCGTAATATTAATGAAAAGATCATGCCACCTAAGGCAATTAATGCCATTCCACCAACATATTTATATGTATCCGTATTAAATTTAAAATCAACTGGTTTTGGATAAAGTATTGATCGAACAAGTTCACCTTTAGCTGTACTAAATGCTAGAATATTGAAAATTTAAATCATTATTTTATGCACAAAATAGATTTTACCTGTTCGAAGAACTATAGCTCGTACATCACCAGCACCATAATAACGTGTTTGAATAACAGATGTACCACTGAATAATATAAATCGATTATGATCGCGAATATCAAACGTTTGACTAAGTGCAGGATGATCTGATGACGATTGATAATATGGTATTTGAACTTTTGTTACAGGAATACTTTCACCTGTTAACATTGATTCATTTACAATAACATTTCCATTTAATAGAGCAGCATCACATTGCATTGTTGTTGAACTACGTATTATAATTACATCACCTGGTACAAGATCTTCACTAATTATATCGCGTTGTTCTTCTACAAAAACAAAATAAATTAATAAATCATATTTTAAATTAAAAACGAAAATTATTTAAAACATTCGACACATTAGAAGACTCCGTATGAGAATCGATTTTTTTAAAATAATTTCTACAACTTATTAATATTTGTTTAGTATTTATGTCCAAAATAATATCTAAGTTTTGCTTTCGTCCTCATAGCGACGTGTCAGTTCCGAGTTAAAAAGTTTTGAAAAAAAAAGCTGATAGGAAGCACTACTATTGAAACATACGTTCCATTATTGAAAAAATATTGTGGAGTTAATTCAGTCCTCTTTGGTAGGATAGTTTGAAAAAATTTCTCAATACGAAAAAAAAACTGCTTTCATGATCATAGAACCTAATTGATAGGGTGCCCATTCACATGAGTCACATACAAAGAGATCTTTCTAAAATAGCAAGCTATTCAGTAAAATCCTGTTGTATATTAATTAAAAGGCCTCTTCGTCTTTACACTTTCTTCTAGAGATTCAGAAACGTTTTTGTTACAAAGCAGTGCATTGATAATTGAAGAAAACATATCTTTCGGTATACACGTTAAGATTTGTTCTATGAAGTATTTATTGTCAGCCTGAAAACGTATTTCTTTTTGTAAAAGATTCTAAAGTCATTTCTCAAAATATACACCCAAAAAAACATACTAAATATGTACTGAACTGCTGTTTTTCTTTAAACTGTTTCTTCACACAGAATCATACTCATTGAAGTTAGCGTCAGATTAACAATTATGCTAGTAGTAGAGTTTAGTGTGAACAAGTTCTTTCTATACGATTTAAATCTCAACATAGGCATGTTCTTTAAATAAATTTGATAAAAACATTTAATTTTCTTTTCTTCAGTTATTTAACTAGTGGGAAGATTAAATGATGTTAGTGATAGATTTTATTCTTTAGAAAAAAAAAAAAGAGTACTATTAGATATTGTATTAAAATGCTAGAACATGTTGACTGCATTATTCATAAAATACTCTTTTTACCATGATTATCTCTTTTTTTTTTCACAGGATATTATCTGTTTCTTTCTCATTCTACACACACACAGGACAAGAGAAATAAGCTGGCTTACAAACGATGTGTTGAGCAGAAATGAATTGACACTAAGAATTGTTGGCGAAACTACCAAAAAATATGTCTTAATAGAAGGCCGCCCTTGTAACTTATGAATGATAAAATAGAATAGTAGATCCCGAGTCTTCTAATATGTCGAGGGTTCTATTAACATATACCTTCATTTGTTTCAGGATTGTATGTTACAACAGTTGTTACTTCTGATTGATGGACTGTATCACGTAAAGCTCGTTCATTCTATTAATAAAAGAAAAAATTTTATAAATAGTTTTGAAATATTTTTCTGATAAGAAAGATAAATACTTTTCGAACTTCACGTAATGTGACGATAACTGAAACAACAGTTATGAAAACAATGCAGGATGCATAAGCAACATATTCATCAGCAAACCATGAGATACATGAGAATAATTGAAATATATAGAATGGTGATAAAACCTTCGATGAAATACAACAAAAAAACCAAATCATAAAACAATTTGAAAAATAAAACTTTACTTCTTTTATGAGTAAATGTAAGATAGGAGTAAGACGTAGACCGATGCTATTTTCACCAAAAATTATTTTTCTAATTAAATAAAAGTAAAAAATTTCTGGAAAAATAATCAATTGATTTTTATATTAATTACTTTTGAGCACGTTGTTCGACTGTTAATGGACGAATCTGACAAAAATAATCACATTTAACATTGTGCTCAACACCTCTATTAAAAGAACAAAGAAGATTAAATTGATTGATTTTTTTATGACTTTTTAACTTACAGAAGTTTTGTAAATTTATATTCAGCTTCTTCCCAAACATAACTCCATCGTTTATTAATGAAATATCGATGAATGTCCTTCTAAAATACACCAAAAATTTAATAACAAAAAAAATAAATAGATTGATAATTTTATTGATTGTCATGTTCGTTTAGTTGCCAATTAATATTATCATTATCGTATAATAGTACTGAATTATTATTATTATTATTATTATTATTTAAAAAATGTTATAGTGCTTCTATTATTTTTACAAACACTCAAAATCAATAAAATGACCCTTATTTTGTCTTTAATAAATATTCTAAGTAAAATGCATATATCAGTTAATAATCGTAGAGTATTTTGTAGAAAATGCAATCATTTTGACTTCTATCAAGAAAATTATATTGAATAAATATCAATTACAATATAAATAATACCTATCGAGTCAAATTAGGTGTTACTTCGAAAATATCAATCAATTAATCTTAGTTTTAAAAACAAAGCATGTATTAGATTGCAGGCATTCTGGAAAAAATAGTATTGATGATAGAATAAAAAAAGTTATTATCATTATTAATATTATGACATTTACTCCTGTTAAAAATATTGATGAAAATTATAATATTATAGATATGATAGAGATAATTATTTTTAGTGTGTCATATATATGAATGCATTTCATATTATTTTTAACTATTACATTTTCAAAAGTATATGAAGTCATTTCTTCAAAAGCACCATTTTGATAAGCCCATCTCTGAAGAGAAAAGTATACATGAAAAAGAAAAACATACAATGCAATTTTAATCATGCATTAAAAACGAATATTTATACACACAGATCATGTCACCACTGGCAAACAACACGAATATACCTACCGACTGTCGCCAGTTCTTCGTCTTTGGCAGCATATTAGAGCTGCTCATGAGAAAAGGTTCACCTGTAGACTGAATATTTTCGTTTATTATTTATTTTAATTTTCTTTTTAAATCAACATATTATCTTCGCAACATCATGAAAGTTTATCTTTATCCTTCTACTTACGTCATCTATTTGTTGTTGTTGTTCAGAAAGACTACCAATTCCTGAAGGATTTGCAGGAATAGAATTGCTTGAGATAAGAAAAAAAAAAAAAGGTTAAAAAATGGAGAAGAATGTAAAGATCATTATAAATATGAAACTAATATACCGAGAATGATTTGGATCATTAGGATTTGGATTAATATTAATTGTGAGCACGGTTTCTACATACCATTGTTTATATCGATCCTAAGATTCAATAGAAAAGATTAAAAAAAAAAACAAGTTTTTTGAAGAATATTATCAAAGATATTTTTTTACTTTCAGCAGAACATATTGACAAACAGCTAAATCAGCTCGAATACAACAACATTGAAGAAACCAATGAGGTTTCCAATAGAATATTAGACGAAGAAATCCCACAGTTAAAACAATAAATATCCATGTAATAGTTGTTCGTGCTACCGATCGAGAATATCCATATAAAATCTAATAGAAATAAATATTATTAAATTATAATTTGAAATATTTTTTCACACACAAATTGATCGTCTGTTCCATCATTAACTACTTGATATGAACGAATGCCACCTGGTTGAGGCATCGAACTTGATGAACCAATCTGAAAACAAGATTTAATCGAATATAATTATAGAGAGATAAAATTAATACTTGGCGAAGTTCCAATAATTTGCCGTCATATTGACGATTATTCATGGATATTGACGTCTTTTATTTCCTGTTAAAGTGTTTCACTTTGACCACTTTTGTCTCTAATAATATTATAAATAAGGAGATGCGTTTCAGTCTTGTCGTAATCAATGATAAATAAAAGCCCTTTTGTTTCTATTCTTCTATGATGGGAACTAACTTATGATATAGCTTTTTTTTATGTTTAACCTTTATCAGGATTTAAGTTGAGAATATATTTTGATAAAAAAAAACAACCAGAACTTATTCATATAATCCAGTACACTTATTATTTATTAACTGTTTTTTTTATCGTATTTACCTACTGAGAACTTATAAAGACCATAATAAAAAAAAAGTATAGAAAACGATGCAAAATGACGAGAGTCCCGATAATCAGTGAAGAAAAACATACATAAAATATAACGGCACGGGTCTTTCTGATAAGAAACATTTATTTTTGCCACTTTGCATTGTAGTCATGCTGAATATAGAGCATGCGTAGTTTCATTCGTTCTAAATGCAAACGAAAACAAGCGAGATAGAAAGAAAAAGAAAAAAATGAAAAAAAAGAAATGTATGTATATGGATAAATGAAAAAGTAGAAATAATAAATAAACAACGAAAAATCTATCATATTGGATAGCAAACCTACCAACGGGAAAAAGGCAAGATGCGGTTTGAATATAAACTGCTGTTCGGTTTCATTTTGAAAACAGATGTTTGAATAAGAGAACAATGTAAATATATGAGATAATTGACATCTGTTGAATTGTATTTTACATGAAAGAAAAATAATAAAAAAATAATTTCAAGAAATTATAAGAAAAAAAAAAATTCTTGTTTGATAATCGCTCGATAGGCAGAATCGAACTGCTACGCCGCGAAGCGTCCCTAGGTTTGAAGCCTAGCCCCAGCACCAGCCGAACTCAACCGAGCACTAACATAATCTTAAAATTCCATTTTATACTGAAATACTATGATTTTAAGCATCTGCAAAGAAATGCGGTGAATAGATTTTAGACCAGTCTGGTCATATAGTGACACCTGCCAATGTGTCATACGTAATTAATAAAATTAAAATAAAGAAAGATTTTCTAGATTTTTCAAAAATAATATTATATATTTATTCGATATATTATTATTGACATCTATCATAAAAATTTCATTTGATTTGATTATGAACAAATCGTTCTACTGCTATTTACCAAATATATTTTCAATACATTTCTTCGATTCTAAAGTGAAAACTTTACTTCTGTTTGGAATGTCTACTGATAGTAATAGTGGTAATAAATCTTTTTGGCCTGTAAAAACAGCTTTAAAAGAAAAAATCATCGTACTCTACGATGCTTTATTAAGTGTATGTTCTAAATTAGTTGAATTATATTCCATGTTGTTTTTTCTTTGAAATTCAATACTAATCTTCAGGGTGATCAACCATGGCTTGAGAATGGTCATTTTTGGGATGATTTTTTTCTTTTAAAAGTTAACGCAAAATATTTATTAGAAGAACTTGAACGAACTTACATTGATAAACCTGCTGTACTCAAAGTATTTATTCTTTTTCTCTTGATTTTTTTTTTCATAAGAAAATATTTTTTTTTTTTTTTTAATTTTTTCTTAATTTTAATAGCCTCAATTGAATACTATTTTTGATCAATGTCTAGTTTTTGTCAATTCAACACATCGTATTCGACAATTAAATGCTTATTATGTACCTATGATTATTTATATTGAATTGCAAATGTTATTTTTGTGTATTTATTATCTAGACTATCTGTACTCTAATACACGCCATAAGTCGAGTTAATCAAAGAAATGGTTTTGGTTATCCAGCATTAGATTTTCTTTGTGGTAGCGAAGGAGTTGATAATAAATTTGAAGTAAATTTATTTATTATTCTTATATTTTATTAATATTATGTTTTGTTTTTCATAGACTTTAATTGAATCAGTTAATCATACATTTCTTATTGATGAAAGTTTTTCTGGTAGTACTCTTTTAAAAAATGCTGCATTTGATGTTATTTTAACATGTTGTACAACAATGTTAAATATAAATGAAAATATGCTTATGGATTATATGATGGCAAATGTAAATCTTTTTGATTCAATTACACAATTATTAATACGTTCTCCAGCAAGTCATGGCTATGATGTCTGTCTTTTACTTGCGCTTCTTTTACAATATCATAAATATGATGTAGGATAAACGAAATTTGTTTTCTTTTTTTTCATTTAATAGAAATCAAATATTTTTTGTTTATATTATAGACATCCAATACATATATTATACGATTTTCTGTATTTGATGATGAAGTTGCTTTAACTGTAAGTAAATTAAAAATAAAATTTTTTTTTTTTATTAAACTTCTTTTTTTGTTGCTTTAGAGCTTAGCACAAGTTATTGGCTCATCTCTAAATGAATATAATAAGTAAATAGAATTGTTTTCTTAATCTATAAAAAAACATTTTCAATTTTAGAGCTTATGATATTGAACGAACAGCAAATGAATCATCATCATGGTGGAGTTCTTTAACAACATTTGTAAGTAGTATTGTCAAAGAAACACACTAGATAAGTTATATATCTTCTGTTACTTGAAAGTAAACAAATAAATACGACTGTTAAACTCAAACGAAATTTTATCTTATTTTGATAAAGTTTTTAATTAATGATTATAAAATATTGAGAGCATATGCTTATATAATACACTTAGAATAACAAAGCTCTAGGTAAATAAGCATAAAATGATGAGTATTAACGATTAGTATGCACAGCTATATCACAGAACAGGATAAACTTTGCGTGCTCTAATGCAGAGCAGAATGCAAAAAAATTTACTCTTTGACTCTCTATTATTAATTAATATACTTAAAAAATAAGTTTTTATAAGAAATTCTTTTTTCATATACAGTAGAGTATAAACAAGAGCTTCTTTTTAATACAGAACTTTGGTCGATGTCTCTATTCTAAGTTTCTTGAGTGATTGCTTTTAGAATTATATCCATTGAGACTGACACATTCTCAAGAGTTTTGTTAAGTTTCATGAAAACGACATATTATTTAAATGTTGAACGTCTGTCAGCAGATCCATCACCCATCTTATACTACTGGAAAAATATTTATCATAATACTAGTCGAAATTGTTCATATGAGGAAGATTTCTGCTCGTAACATCGAATGTAAAGTTATCAAGAACTATGAAGCATCAAGACTAGCGAAGCAATTTTTGAGCAGTAGTGACAGGAAACTATCAAGTAGCGCGAACTTCAGGTCAATTTGATCGATGCTCTACTAACTTGTTTAAAGATGAATACTCTCAAGTCTCAATGAATACAAATATTTCTTTAATAAAGTCTGAGATCGAATTGACACATAAACTCTAAGTTATTTGACTAGTTGCAAGAGAGTCAAGTTTTTCGCTCTTATTGATTCGAAGAGATAGTCAAGCTTTTATTTATTATTCTAATTATAAAACATACTATATGAGTAATCTATCAAGCCCAAAAAAAGTTTCAATATTCATCATTTCCAGCACGAGAAATTATTGAAAACTCTAACGGTAATTTTGTTTTTGAATCCTACTGTAATTTGTATTGTTCAACAATTCAATAGAAATATTATGCAATGAAAAAATTCATCTAATTCTACAAATAGTTAACAAGTTTGATCATTTATATGGGTTCTGAAATGATTAAAACAAATGACTATATGAGTAAAGTCAATCTATTTTTGACAAAATTTTCGTTAGAAAATATTTTCATACTAAAAACCGGTAGTCAAATTTTTCCGGAAAAAGTCACTTTTATTGACGGAAGATTTTATTTATTTTTTGAATGATATTCATCGAAGAATATCATCGTAAGCACAACACTAGCTTAGAGTTTATGAAAGAAGAAGAAAAAAAAATAAAACCGAATATTGTTATTTCTTTATGATATATATTTTAGGTAGGTTCTGCAATTCAATCTGGAGCTGGAAATCGTCGAATGAAAAAGTAATATCGATTGATATTTTTAATTATTTATTTTGTTTTGTCTAGAGTTGATGATTGTCTTTTGTTGACATTTTATGAAGCTGTTCATCTTAATCGAAATTTTATATCAGCACTTACACATGTAAATATTTCATATAAATACATAAGTCAATGAATTATTATTTTATTTATAGACAGCAACTAATACATGGACAACAAAAGGATCATCGTTGTTAAACAATGATGCTTTACCTCCATCATTACCAGCTTTCTCATCAGCATCGATGCTTGTTGGTTAGTAAATTTTTGATTATTTATAATTATTTGAATTTTGAGTTTATTTTTGTTTTTAGCACAAGATCAAACAGATTTTTCTAATATAGATGATTTTTCAGCATCAAATAATCTTCTTTCGGTTTTTCTTGAATATTGTTCAATTATTCAACAATTTTCAAAAAGTAAACAAAAACCAAAAAGACTTGTTTTATAAAAAAAAATTCTTTATTTCTATTTGAATTCTAATTTTAGATGAAGATATGTGTAATACAACAAAATTATGTTATTTAATACTTCTTTGTATAACAGAAGATGAATTTGCTAATGCAACAATGCATGATGAAAATGTTACATTTAGTGTTTATCTTCATAAAGCTGTATGAATTATTTTTCTTTAATTGAATAATAAAATTGTTTTTTTTTCTTTGTTTTACTTAAATCATTTTAGCCAATGCGTCATCGAAAACGTAATAATGAAAAAAATCTTCCATCACGACCATTAGCTGTTGCACTTTTGGATTTAATGATGGAATTTATTTGGAGTCATATGATGCGTAATTTTCCATTTGATCTTTATACGTAAATATTTTTTTATGTATTCGAACTAAAACAAATAAATTCATATTTCTTTTTTTCGATTCATATAGAAAATGTATTGGTATTATTCAACGTATACTTTCATTTCAAAAACGTACTCGAACACGTTTATCATATTCATGGAGACCATTATGGAATGGTAGAAAAACAAAATTTCTATTTTTTCTTTTTGTAATATCATTTAAATATAATTTAGCATTAATAAGTCTTTTAAAATTTCTTCAAAATTGTGAATCACAATTAACAAAACATCGTGATTTATTTCAATTAGCTTCGAAAATTATTAATATTTTTAATTTATTTATAACATTTGGTGATACATTCTTAAGAACACCAGAAGCATATGATGAAGTTTTTTATGAAACAGTTCGATGTTTTCATGTATTCGATAATTTATATGCATTTGGTAAATTATT
The DNA here is from genome assembly GCA_905329745.1 of Rotaria sp. Silwood2. Classification (NCBI taxonomy): domain Eukaryota; kingdom Metazoa; phylum Rotifera; class Eurotatoria; order Philodinida; family Philodinidae; genus Rotaria; species Rotaria sp. Silwood2. The sequence goes on along the minus strand of CAJNSZ010000001.1, from coordinate 4,305,512 downwards.
TATTTTATTTTATTTTTGTCTATTGAAAATTTTTTAGCTTGTCGATATGCAAATAATGATAATGAATTTAAAGAATCAGCATTAAAATTAATGGTTAATTTAACAAATATCAAGTAAAAGAAAAATATAAAGAATATATTCATATTAAAATTAATTTATTAAATTTTGTTTTGTAGACTTATAACACATCATTTTAATACAAAAATTGAAGCATTTTCAACTAGTCAAAATAATCCATTAACAGAAAATCAAGTATAGAACTAAAGTTTTATTTAAATAATAACAATTTATTTTTTTCTTTGCTTAAAAGGTACTTGATATTATTCGAAATAATTATGATACTTTGGCACTTAAATTACATGATGATCTTGATCAATATGATAATTACTCAGAAAAAACATCTGAAGCTTCATTTTTTGCTAATATAGTGAGTTCGATTTTTAATCGTTCAACTTCATCACCGACATATAGAGCAAATTAAGGAACACACTAGAGAGCTGCAGATTCTTCCAGACCTGGACGTGTCGTCTACAGCAGTATGGGCTCACAACTTTCTATAGAGTGCACTTGGAAAATCAGTATACTAAATGGATGTGTCTCAACAACTTAGAATAATCTATCTTCGTATCATTTAGATAGATTGAAAAATTAAGAAAAAAAAGTCACTTTAGGTCTAGGTATGTGCTAATCCCAATGGGATAAAAAAAGATTTCAGTAGGATTGCATTTTGTGTTTAGGGCATCTGTATCCTAAAACAAACGATTTCATAGCAGATACACTAAAACCATATGAAATTTCTAGCTCTTTAGGATGACGTTTAGAAAAAATATTTATTAAACAAGCGTAAATTTTCTGCTGATCCTCATTCCATATATTTAACTTTTCTTTTTTTTTTTTATAAGAAGATGATAGAGCTCTTTTTAAGTTGTTTCCTTATTATGTGGAGAAAAAAAAAATGAGAAGTTCAATGTCACGAAAAAAAACCTTAGAAGGAGCATCTATTTATAGCAGTGCTTATATGATTAAAATAAAGCCTAATTAACCAAAGGAACATTGTCATGCTTTGCATGTGTATATGCTCTTATAAGCATAAAAAAGTTAATTGACTAAAGTAAAGTGCTTCTGGGAATTTCGAGAATGGATGATGACAAAATGTATAAATAGAAAAAGACTCAAAATGATTTTTTTTCAATGGAAATTCTACAAGGTTTTCATATTTTGAATGTTTTCTTTTGACTTTCATCAACTAGTTAATATCTCTTAGATGTTGGAAAAACTTTTTTTTCTATTTGAAGCTTAATAAAACTTGCAAAAACATTTTCACAATCTTCCTAAATCCTTTTTTTTTCTCTCATTTGAGCATAAAAAGAAAATCATTGCTCACGGAAAAGTAGCGTTTTTAAAAAACGATGGGAGAAATCATCAAAAGTTCTATTAAAAAACAAAACTTCAACCAACCAACGAGTTTCATTATGAAAAATTAGACCTCTGGCTATCCTTCTGTGCATTTATGTTAACTTCAACTTTTCTGATGAATAATGACTTAGTTTTTTTTTTTACAGCGGAAGGAGCTTAATTGAACTGTTCAACTAAATTTAAATATATTGAAGAAACAAACTATAGCTACGAATCATTTTTTATCTAACTACTAAATCTTTGATAGTTTTAATTATCACAAAACTATTGTTTTTTTTCTTCTCTAGACACGTAATATAATTGGACATTATCGTCGACAATATACATTGGATACAAATAGTTCTGTGCAACTTTCAAATATTCTTCTCAATGAAGTTCCAACAATCAGTTAATTGACTAATAATTAATAATCTTCAAAACAGAAACGTATCAGACTTTAAACCTGTGACTGTTATACTTCCCATATGTTTGGATGTTTCTGTGATAGTCAACAATTGGTTGTTTTGGGTTTATCTTTTTTCCTTTTCCTTTTTCTTGATTATACAACAAAATAGCAATTTTACTTGTATATACGAAACCTTTATCATTCTAGATGACAACAATCACTTTGACTGTGACTCCATTTCGAAACGAGTAAATTTTGTTTTCGTTTTCGGATGGATGCTTAGAAATAATAAATCATTGTTTAATTGAATACTTTAGTCAAGAAGTACGAAAATTGATTGAACTTGCTTATTCAAATGAAATTGACGATAAACGAGAAGCAATCAATAAAATTAATGAATTAGAAGCAAGGTTTGAATAGTTTTCGAAGAATTAATGTTAATACAAATACATGAATTCTAATAATATTTAGAATCAGTCAATTACCCATGGGTCTCGGCTCATTAAAACATATTCTTAAAGTTGAAATAATTCGAGCAGAACAACAAGAACAAAATCGAATTGATGAAAATAGTTCTCTTCAATATGCTTGTGCAGTAGCTGTATTAAAGTAAATTCATGTCTAATACTCAAACTATAATAATAATATAAAATCAATCAGATATTTAAAGTAGTGGTCAAAAATATAAAATCAATATATTTTCGATTTTATTCTATGGTATTAAACATTTAACTCAAATCAAAACAGAATTTCGAATAGCCCATGAAGTTATCCATTAAATGCATGTCATGCAAAATTTCCATAGATGAATTATGAAAGGTAGCTTTCTCAGTTTTCAAGTTTTAGAAGAATATGTAAAAATATTAGTTTTAAGAGTACAATATTAAAGAGCAGAAAATCTTGAATATAATAAGGAGTCATTGCATTTCTTTTGATATTTCCTTAAAAATTTATCAGCGTTACAAAAAATGAACGATAATCGAATTTATTATAGCATTGCTAAAAAATGTATTTTTTGTTTTTTGTGATGCTTATAGATTTTTAAGTGAAGGCCATAGGAAAGCAGTGATCCCTCGTTTTATTAAAGTTTTAATGCTCTTTAAGATGATAATCTAAAAGAGCAATATTTTTATACATTCTGCTGTAGCCTAAAAACTATTATGTTTGGTTTTTCGAGAAATCTTCCTCTCATAGGCCGTCTATGAAATTTTTTTATGGAATGTATTTGATAGAGAACTTCATAGACTATTCAAACTACTATTTGAATTTCAGTAAAATACTTAATATCATAAAAAAAAAGAAAAATATATTGGTCTTACATTTTTTGACCAGTACTATACTAGAGATTCGCATAACATCAAAAAGTTCTTTATTGTAAATTTTATACATTGTCCTTTTCTTGAAGATTCGTCGATGCTGTTAGTGTTCCATATCGTGTTCATCATTCTCGTCTTTCATATCGAAATATTGCTAAACAAGTATATCTTAATTGTCTTAATTTCATTCATTCGTTTTTATTTTTGTCTTTCATTTAGGTTGATTTACCTGGTCATATAATTAGTTTACGACATGATATTGCTCATCATCATGAATTACCATCATTATATGATTTACTTGCTGCTATTGATTTTAGTAAACAATGGCTTCGGGTAAATCAATGACATCGGTTTCATAATGAATGTTTTTTTAATAAAGATTTTTTTTTTCTGTTATTAAAATAGAAAAATTGTCTTGATGATTTAGTTGAAACAATGGCACTTTTTAGTCAAGGTTCATATAGTGAATTACTTGAAATAGTTGCTCGTGAAACTGTTCAAGCTTATGTTGAAACTCGTCTTAATGTTTGTTTTTTATTTTCTTGTTTGATTATGATAACCAACAAGAAAATTTATTTTCTTATAGTTTTTAACAAAACGAAGTAAAAAACGATTACAATTAGTTGATGAACGTGTTGAAGAAATACGTAAAGCATTACAAATGTGTAATGGAAAGTAAGTAAATATTAAATCATATTGATATATTTGTCTAAAGAAAAGAATTTTCTTTAGAGAAATAATGGCTGAAGTTTTTGTACGATGTGGCAATTTTATAATGGTACCAAATCAATTAACACGTCTTGCTTACGAATCAGGTAAATAACTAAAAATAAACAAAGAAAATCTTCAAAATTTTTCTAATGAATGTTTCATTTATAGAATCATCTGATCTTCTTCCAACATGTGTAATTCAATTTTGGAAACCTATTATTCAAATAATTCTTAATGATTATCATTTTATATCATTAATTATTGATAAAATATTAAATTTTATAACTGATTATTATCGTTTACCATCAAATGATTTTTCAATAATTGATCGACAAAGAATTGGTTGGGTTTTTTATTTAACTGAACAATCATCAACTAAACTTGATCTTTGTTCAATATTTATACGATTAGTACGTATTCTTCAACCATGGTTTGCTGAATTACTTTCACAAATGGTTGTTCGTATGTCGGATGATATGAATGGAACTCGAATAGCATTAATTAGTGAACAAAAACGTGATACACTTCTTCGAACAATTTCTATGTTTGCTAATCCATTTGAAGATATTAATGGTGATCAATCAGCTATAATTTCATCACTTGAAATTTTACCACGTAATGAATTATATAAGAAAGAAATGATTATGTTTAAGAAACGTAAGATTAAAATAATTTGTTGAAGAAAAGAAAAACAGACTTTTTTTTTTGTTTTGTTATTATTATCTTTTTTTTTATAGGTACAGCATTAGCTGAAGTTCCAGCTGGTTTACTCAATAATGAAGATGAACAAAATTTAGAAATGGATATTGATCTTTCAAGAACTGATCGAAATTGTATGTTATAGTTTTTGAAAAATAACTTTTTTTTATAGATTTATTTTTCATTAGTTCTTGGTTGTACAACTAAACGAAAATTAGTGGATTCATTACCAATGAAAAGAAAAAGAAAAAGTTCACGTATGAATATTATTCTTTTTATAATTACGTACATTGTATTATATTAATTTTCTAGCTTCAATCGATCCAAAATTTTTTCATGATCTACTTTATCCTCGACATCATTATCGATATTGAACATTTTTTTTTTTGGGATCATTAATTCATAATTTGTGTTCTCAGTCAGATGTACTTTTCTTGTTGTTATTCATTATAAAATTATTTTTTCTCAATTTTATTCAGAAAAATGATAGTGAGAAAAAAAGATGACAAGTTTAATGCTTCGAAAAGTTCTCAAAAAAAAATGGCTGTGTGTTGATAGAAATGCTTTTTTAACATAATAATAATAAAAGGCTTAATTCATAAAACACCGATTCTACTAGACACTGCAGCTTCTATATGCTCTTTTATTAAAAAAAAAAAGCAATAGACTACAATTAAGTCCCTTTCAAAACTATGAGATGCGCGATCAGAAATTTCTGACCATGGAATACAGAGTCCATATTTCAACCATGTATGATCGTGAATGAACGTATTTTATTGCAATACGAATAATATACGCTGTTTTTACCCATAGATCACATTAATCTCAAAAATTATATTTAAAATCAATCTCAAAATAAAAATAAATATTTTACTTTTACCATTTAATGAATTGATATCGTAATATGATCTAAAGTAAAGAAATAAATATTCGAATACATAACTTATACTTATTATTTGTCAATCTAATGGCATAACATAATCTAAAATAAAGAAAAAAAGTAAAGTAAAATCAATAGCTTTGTACTTACTATTTCTTAAACTGATGTCATAATAAAATCTAAAATAAAATAAAGTAAAATAAATGCTTTATGTTTACTGTACATTGTATTAGTGCGATAGAATGCTCTCAAATGAAAGTACTGTTACCTTCTGCTATTTGTTTAATTATGTGCACCCACTTTCGCAGCAGTTTAACAAAACTAAGCGTACATTGAGTGTATATCATAACAAATAGTGATATATGACAGTCGGGAAAGCGAAAATTGGTCGAATGAAAAATGGTCGAACGAAAATTGGTCGAATGAAAAATGGTCGAACGAAAATTGGTCGATACGAAAATTGGTCGACGCGAAAATTAGTCGAAAATTTTGTAATAAAAGAACAAAAGCTTTTTCCTAAACAGAAGCTCGAACTCCAACCTGTATCTTGAGGGTGAGAGTGAGGGTGAGAGCGAGGGTGAGAGTGAGGGTGAGGGTGAGAGTGAGGGTGAGAGTGAGGGTGAGAGTGAGGGTGAGGGTGAGGGTGAGGGTGAGAGTGAGGGTGAGGGTGAGAGTGAGGGTGACGGTAAGGCTGAGGCTGAGGATGAGGACGAAAAAGTAGGCGTATTCTCAAGACAGGAAACATTACTATAATAATTAGAAGGAGTTGCTCATTATTTCTGAACTACTAGACCTTTTTTTTATTTGTCTAAGTTATTTGATTGGATCACTATTATTCTCTAATACTAGCATATTAATATAATTAGTGTTTACTTCGCATGCACACTTCAAACTTCGAGCTTCTGTTTCAGGAAAAGCTTTTGTTCTTTTATTACAAAATTTTCGACTAATTTTCGCGTCGACCAATTTTCGTATCGACCAATTTTCGTTCGACTATTTTTCATTCGACCAATTTTCGTTCGACCATTTTTCGTTCGACCAATTTTCGTAGACCCATGACAGTCGTATCTTTTCAAGAGGAAAATTACGAGGGTGTGAATGGGATGTGTGCGTGTAGGTTTTGAAGAGTGAGAGATCATGATAATACCTATCTCAATAGCCTTGCCTCGATATGTTGAACTTTGGAGATACATGGATATCGAGTTGGATATCCATTTCGTTACACTAAAACCACTCAAAACCGTTAATATAGCGGTATATTGGTACTATAAATTCATTATGTGAAAATCCTAACTCCCACACATTAGAATCTCGATACCTGAGTTATTAATTTTTTGAAATCCCTCACTAATTAGATAAGTAAGTTTTCTGTTATCATACTATTAGACGAATATTCTCTCTTTAACATTAATAATTTGTTCGAGAGAGCAAAATAAATATAAAGATTTGATTATTTTTGAAAAGTAGAGCAATGAATGTCAAAAATAATTCAGAAGAAAAATCACAAGTGAATAATATCGAAAGAATTAAAAATCATTATTGCTTCTGAAAATGATGATTTGATTCTCATTTTCATAGATTTGCAGCTATCGATAACTTTCATTTATGCTCAATTCTCTAAAAAGTCACTTATTAAATTTATTTAACAGAAGATTATTTGCTTGATCGAATTGACAGAACATAAAAATATTTATAATATGTAACTATTTTTTTGAAGATTGGCCCATCACCTACAAGTTTGAATACCATCATGTTTTCACGTAGTTTTTTTTCTTTCTTAACATTGATGCACTTTACATCAAATATGTCTTCTACAGTATGTCCGCTGTTCTCAATAGGTCAGACACAAGTTTAACTTATACTTCTATTATTCAATTTAGCTGCAATCGATTCATCTGAAATTCCTTGAAATTCATTTATTTTTCTACAAAAATAAATATATACTAGTATGTATTCATTTGCAAAGCAAAATGAAACAAAAGCTTCGCATTTAAGATGGCAAAAATAATGAAGTTTTTCAATCATATCTAAATATGGTTTTTTTTATTTAAACAAATATATGAACCAATCGTATATGTTTTCATAGGTTGAAGTTACTACATAGACGATACTATTTTTATATTCATATTTATCAATACGAAAAAATTTTTCACCAATGAATGTAACAAGTAAGTCAAATAATGAAAAAAAACGATTTCGTACAAATTGTCCATATCGAGAAATAACATTTTTATCTATTAAATCAACTTGGTTTTTAGTTCGTCGAGGAAAAAAATATAATGGATAGTTTTGAAGATAAACAAATAGATTTGATTGAAATACATATTTATAAACATTTGTTAAGTTAGATAAATATAAATATACAATAATAGTAATAATAAGTAATAAAAATATCAACCATCGTTTTGAAAAAGTTTTCTTCAAAGTCATGTTATTCATTAATATTGGTAATTGTTTTGATCGATCTTCGTCTTCAATTTTCTTGATACTACTATCGAAATTGATTGATCGTTTTGCAAGACTATTACTAATTGTATACTCATGTTCAGCAATAAACTCAAACTCAGATTTGTGTGTTTTCTTTATTCGTTTGATTTGATGATGAAAAATAGTTGACTCCGGTTCAACTGATGTAATGATTTCTAAACTTGGTAAATCATTTTTATTTATAGGCACATGTCTCTTTAATGAAAGTGATCGTTTCGCTCGTATTATTTTCTTTTGTTCCAACGTATGAATTGTATTAGCTGCTAATGATTTCGTTTCAAAAAATGCACTAATATCTTTAAATGTCGTTGGTATGAAAATCTTGTTTTTGTCAACATCTGTTGATGAAGACATAGACTAAATTAAATTTAATAGTTTAAAAATAAAAGTAAATAAGAAATTTCTTCATTGTTTATAAAAAAAAAAAAAAAAAACAATAAAAAACATAATAAAATTGAAAATATGTCTTCATTGAAAAGTGGATGCAGCAAAAACGAACATCATTTCACGTACTTTATTTATTTTTGCAGTTTTTTGTTGTAAAATTTCATTAACATGTTTATCAAATGTAAATTCACTCATGTCATAATTCATATTTGTATTCAATGTTCGTTCTTTTCTTTCAATATCAGCATTCATAACCTGATTATAATTTGTATTTGTTGCTACAAATGAATCTTGTGGTGTAGATTTTATCATATATTTATTATGTCTATCATTAATTGATTCGCTAATAGTAACATTAACATCACTTGTATTCGATAGACTATCAATCATTACTTCATGATCATTTGATTCAACAATTGTTGGTAGAACACTTTGGTTTTTATTAACAGTTTGATGAGAACTTTGTTTACGTAGTTTTATAGATATTGAACTTGTTCGATCATTATTTACTAAATTTGAACATGAAATATCTTCATCTTCTTCAGTAAGAATTTCAAGATTCGGTATTGATGATGATTGATATGGACGGATAACAACACTTGGTGAATCATCTCGAATACGAACTTTTGTTGATGTTGGCCATGAACAATAATGATGCATTATTGTAGATGAAGACGAAAGATTACGATGACGAGTCAAATTATTACCATTAGATGTGTTCACTTCAAATCGGGTCTTCCACATTGTGTAACAGTACACGAATATAAGAAGAAAAAAAGAAAAATAAATAAAGATGACACGATTAAAAATGAACTATAAGAAGCGGGCAAAATGAAATGTTTTTATAAACGAATAATAGAATGAATCATTTTTTTTTTGAAGACAGAAAAAGATAATTAATATTCTCCTTCTTTTCATATCGTTGTTTTTTGTTATGAGTATACATTTTATCACGTTCGACAAAAAAAATATCTATGTATACAGTTTATTCAATAATAAGACTTTAGAATCGTCAAAGATTATTTAAAATGTAATTTTGTGAAGGATATATATTTTTTTCCCTTTCTCTTTTGACCTTTTTCTTGATAAAAATCAGAAAACAAAACAAGATCAAATATTTTTCTTTATTTAATAATAAGTTGTATCCTTTGGTAAAGATACAAAAAATCAATATGAAAGATCAAAATCGACATCAATCAATGACATATGCAGAAAAAAAAATGTCAAAATTGTGATTAAGATCGATATTTAACACGCGTTCTAGAGTATTAAATCTAGATTTTTGAATTACTCGATAATATAACTGACACAATTGATGTCAATTTATTCATGAAATTGAAAAATAGTGCTACCAGATTATTTAGTAAGTTTTATTGGAAAGACCAAAACAATAATCGACATAGCTATCTTCTTCTTTTTCATGCTCTTTCAACATAGCTGCCATCTGAATAAATCATTTTACAAAAGTCTCTCCTTCTAAAATCACCAATTTTCTCTTTCAATGTAAGCCGAATTGTTATGTCATCTAACGAGAAATCTAGTTAAATCGAAAAATGTTGTGATTGCTGTTCAGATTCACATTCATTGTCATTTTATCTTAATACATAAAGTAATCAGAACATTTTATGTGAAAATTATGTCACAGTTCATGTTTTTATAAAAAAAAAAAAAGATTTATAATTTTTTGATATTACATGTGAAAGTACAATTGATTAATTTAAAATTTAAAATCTGCACGGTAAGAATTTCAATTCGAATTTGTTTTTGAATAAACTAAATTTCACTGACGTTTTTGTTTTGTAAGTTGTTGCTAGTAAATGTTGTTTTTCTATCAGTTATACAGCTGTTGATTCAATCAATTTGACTTTTGTTTGTATTTAAGATCTGAATCGATGGGCAACTAAATGAAGAAGTGATATGACTGTCCAAGATAATGATACGAGAACACCGCCGGCAAATGTATAACTCGAACTATAAAAAACATTAAACGTGATTTCATAGAATAGAAACAAAAGAAAAACAGAATAAATACAGTATATATGTGTAGGTATAACGACAATCAGTAACAACGAGAAACCAATTGAAATATATCGATGGTGTACAGACTGTTGTTAGACATAATTGACATGTATATCCAAAAAGAAGTAAACTTGATACGAGAAATTTGACCACGACTATAGACATCTTGGAATCATATTCTTTCTGACAACTGAGAGGTAACCTGTATGATTTTATATTAGAAGAAGCTAATAGAAAAAGAAAAAACAAATCTCACTCACCAAGTAAGATCCCATTTAAATATCAATGCACCTAGTCGTCGAGCATAATGAAGAATAAGTATCAAGAACAAAATGACAAGACCAATTTCCCATGGAAGAATTTTGTTATACGAAAGAATAAATATAAAGTGAATAAAAGTAAAAATTATCGAGGACAAGAAATGGTTACAGAATAGAGAAGGATTATTATAATGATAATATTGTTTGTATAGCAGAATTAAATAACCAATAAGCGAAATTACTAATAGAAACCAGTGTAAAGACGAAATAAAAGTTAATGTTAGTTGCAGTACCAAATGAAATAAGACGAGTTGTATACTAAGACGTTTTTTCAACATCTACAAAGGATATTTAGTTCTGTCGGACTTTCTTCAGTAATATACACAATAGAAATTTAATGGAACAGTCAAAACGATAGACTGAGATATCTTCTATCAAATAAAATAAAGAAAATTTTCAATGACTATTCAATTCACGATTTCATTGTATCAAATTTTTCATCGTCATTTCTATTTTTTGTCCCAAATTCTGAGATAATGATTAAAAAAATTCTTTATTAAAAACTCAACGAAGAAAATGACTTATTCCATGATTGTATTTCATTTAGAAGAATCAATGGATATTTTATTAAATTTTTCAATAAATCTATGAAATCTATTGAGAACAGAATTTTGTCAAAAAAAAATATGAGAGAATTTTCTGAAGGAATTCAAAATATTCCACAAGTGTATAAAAATTAGATTAAATTGTGAACATTCCAAAATTCACAATTTCTATAAACTTGTCTATTAATGAAAATTTGAAAGAATTATTTATCATTCCAAAAATGATTAGCCCATTACGTTAGTAAATAATAATACTACGGAAAATCATGTTTTATTGCTAATCAATTCTGATTGTAGATTATCTATTAATGAAAATGAATTGCATCAGACGGCAATCAGTTCAATAATAATTCATTTAATATAAATTTTCACTATATAAGCTAATGTATAATGACTATGAACCAAAACTTAGATATAGATATATAATTTATTTGTTATTGCTGCCCATAATTAATGTATTCGATAAATCTACAAATGTGTATTTTGTTAATGAAGAGTCATAGAAAAAAATAAAATAAAATAAAAGCTTACTATTATAGTCAATACAAGATTACCATTCGGATTGTTTCTATTGATTGAATACATTTTTTTATTTGATATTTTTTATCAGTAAACTTAAGCGATCTGAAAAGTAAAAATGAATATCATCATCTATTTTATTTGACTTTTGGCAAATCCTCTAGCAAATGATCGATAGTTTTTGTAGCTAAACGCGTAAAATTGACTAAGATATGAGTGTACAATGAACGTGTCTCTATGCTGACGATCGAATAATTCAGTGTATCAAGTTGTTGAATGCCATCAGAAGAATAACGAAGCCATTTACTTAGTGTATCGTATCTTAATTAAATAGAAATATATATTATTAATATTTGAAAACGAAAATCAAATACCTGTTAAATGCAGCTACTTGTTTCTCATGACGAATCATTTTATAACGGCCAACGCTATTAGGTGGTCGATTAATACGATAACCCGCATGACGTAATCTAATAAGCTGAAAGGGAAGCGCGACAATCAAAAATGATAAGTTACAAACCTGTGATTCATATCTAAAAATGAAACAAATAAAATGACATATTTCCTTTCTTGAGTTACACTCACCATCATCTTCGAACTAATGTATTTGAGGAAAAAACAATGATTTGATGCATAAATTAGATAAAACACTTACTCCCCAACCCCAATATAAATTCGACCAACCATTTGCTTTAATGAATTGATCTTTTGTTACAGCAAGAACACCACCAATTAAATCATTATACATCAAACTGAAGAGAAAGAAAGATCATTGGATTTATTGAAGAGTTTAGTAATGAAGTCAGTTGATATTGATATTGATATTATATCAATACTTTGCGTTAAAATTCTGAACATATTCATAATAAATGATTTCAGATTTGAATATTCAATTTCATTGGTTCATACGGAAATTATAAATATATTTCATTGTTACATTTGATATTTAATAAATGTATAACATCTTGCTGATATATTTCTCTCAAAAGCAAGATATTCTATAGATAAATCTGGATATCTGATAAGAATGTTTAGAAATCTTCAAACGAAAAGGTTACAGAGTCTAAACTTGCGTATATCAATAGAGTTTGATTCTCTTAAATAAGCATCCATGTATTTAAGTCTGATCAACAAACTATCAAATGAAGTTAAAAAAGTTTTAATTCTACTAAGCTAGATGAAACATTGCAACTAAAATGATACATATTTTAATTATTTTAAATTGTAATTTAATATGTTTCAGAGTTTTTCTAAATGTATTGACATGAATCTATTGCAAATAATCTAGTTTCAAAGATAATTGGATTTTATTTTGATCTTTTTGATTTTGTTGTAAGAAAGAACAAAGTTATTTATAGGTTCAACTTACAAATAACGTAATTCATCAACCGCTGGTGCTAGATGTCTTGGTCCATGTTGATCACATTCATATACATTATAGTCATTTTCAGGTATAAGATCAACATCATGAAACATGAAACAATCGAATATTGGTGCAGATATTTTTGATGCATGATTAAATGCTATATTCATGATTAAACCTTTGTTAAAGGTACCATTGCCGAACTATAATTATCAATAAAAAATGTTTTAGTTAATGTGAAAAAAAAACAAATAAATTAATAATATGAACCTGTTCAACAACAAATATTCGATAGGATCGTTTTTGTCGTTGTAAGAATGGATGAAGATGATGTAAAAGTATTTTAAGTTGATATTCACGATTACGAAATGGAATTATAATAGCAAGATGTTGTCGAGGTGTACAGTCACTTGGAGAGTAAATTCCACCTGAAAATAATGACAAAATGTTTTCATTTGGTAATATTTGAGATTTTATATGTTTGAATTAAGAGCTATCTAGAGTTATTCATCAGAGCTAAAAAATCGCTCGTTGTAAATAATTTTCAATGAATGATTCACTATCGATAAAGAATTTTAAAAACTCTATAGAAAAAACACATAATGGCAAAGTAACAGATGGGCGTATTCATAGGATAATTTTTTTTTCCTGTACACTCCTTTTATTTTATTAAACTGATACAATACTTCTGCTTATTGTCTATCTTTTCTTTGAGACCATTAATTTCGTCTCTTCTTATAAGTGAGAATGAAAATGTTCACAAAGTTCATAGATCTGTATTAGAAACCAATTCCATAAATTTATATAGAATTATTAAAAATTTTGTACAATTGAAAAATAGTTCGTATTTCTCTTTAAACAATTGACACGAAAAGTATGTCAATATTTATTACATACGCAAAATAAGTCAAAACGTTCTCAATATATATTTTAATGCAAAACTAATTATCAGTCTTCGTAACATGTCTTCAATTGTTTAGAAACTTATATTTGTTGAGAACTATTAAAATGTATGGTTTCAACGAAATTCACATCATCAGGTTTTCATTTTTCGTAGTGAGTTGTTCTGGGACAGATTTACTTGATAATTTGATCTTGATACATTAACTTTCATAAGTTTGACTTGCATTTAATAGATAGCTTGTATCAAATTACTCAACGATCGCAAAGCCGTGACAAATTTAAGTATTCAAATATTTCAACATACGATTATTTATAAGTATTTAGGCAAAATATTCATTTATATAACCAAAAAGGGAGTCCTACAATATTTATAAATATTACATCAAATATTTTCAAAGAATTTCAAAAAGTAAAGTTAACATAAAATCTATTCAAATATGACACAAAGTATTCTAAATGCATCGAATACTTTGATATGTTAATAGGATATTAGAAAATTTTACTCGTTGAATCTTCGTTATATTAGTTAAATAGATGGATTCAATCTTCTATTTTGATTTCATCATAGACTATAAAAAAAGAAGAAAAAAACGACTTGATTATAATCCTGACATTATTGACTCCTGTTGAATTATATTCACAGAACTGCGATGTTTATTACTGATATCATTATAACTATTTTGTTACGTTCTCATTTGTCTTATTGGCATTCATATGTGACAATTCCATTTTTATTTACCTGTTTGCACATGTTCGATACGTTGCTCAATATCTTTCCATTCCATTTTCGATGACATGTCAAGAAGTCCATTACCTAAAACAGATAATAACAATAGACATTCGACAAAATATAAATCACGCTTAATCCTACATATACCTTGGAGAGTAGGCGGATAGAGTGGACATAATTGAGGGTTTCCTTTCTCATTATCTTCCATCATGTATTGATTAGCTGTTCTTTCATCATGCTTGTTACAAAGATGAATAGTGCAAATAATTGTGATTGCAAGAATAATCACCGGTAAATGTTCATTATTTTTTAGTCGGAGAATTCTTCTATTATAAATCATCGATCTGAAATTACAAACGAATAGACTATTTGAACGCAAGGTCTCGACGATTAATATTGAATGCCATCAGGACAGCAGATGGAACTAACAAAGTTGCATATAATAACGTAAAAATATATCAAAAAAAAGGAAAGAGAACGATTTATTTTTAATAATAACATTTTTTTTTCGCTTCTTTCTATCTCTACTTTCGTGTATTGAGCATGTGTAAGTTTTTCTTGTTATTTGTTCTTCTATTGAGGATCAATGCGATTCATTGAAACCTCAAAATAAAATAGATATTGATTTCAATAAAAATTAAATGCAATAGTTTTTAAAAAAATGTTACTATTGAATTTAGTATTTTTATTTTCAATTATTGTATCAATTTATCTTAACTAGAATGTTTCTTAATATTGCAAAAAAATAAAACATATCGTTAAAAAAAATTGATAAATAAAAATAACCAGAAAACATAAAAATCTCAATTACTCCACTTAGTACTATGAACAGAATTAATCGAGTATTAAATGCTTGATTGTCATGAATTTTTTACTGATAGTTTCAAATTAAATGCATAGGATCTTTCTTTCATCAATCGATGTCATTTCTAGTTATAGTGAATTTTTATTATTTATACTAATTTCTATTTACATGATAATTGGTGATAAGTACTTAGTTAACTGGGTTATTTCATGTTAGAAACAGCAAATTATCACTTCTCTAGTGCTTTATTAGAAACAATTGTCACGTATTACGAGATATACATCAATATTATATATAATTTGCATAGTTTTAGTTTTTAATATATTCAACATACGATATTTTGAATTATACATCAATCGATCAGTAGTATTGGACTTGAAAATTAAATTCAATCATTAAAGAATTATTTTAAATATTTAACAGTTCAAATCAAAAATTCAAATATTCTCATTTGTCAAGATGTGTTTTGAATGTATATTGTTACGCGTATATAAACATTTTGTAGTAAATGGATTTGTTGAATAAACATCTATTTTCATCAAAATCTTGGATATTTTCAATATTTAATGATTATAAAATAAAAAGAGAAAAAAAAACATTCGATGAAAGAATATATGAATCTGTTTTTTTTTTCTTACTTCAAGTTTTACTCTCAGGAAAAAAGTTAGAACCAAAAAGAAAATTATATTAAATATACTTGTCTCGTTATAAACAATGTCTATATACTTAACGATAAAAAGAGGTACGAAATTTATTTAAAAAAAAAAACTTTCGAAGTTTAATTATGTTTTGATGTAGTAAATGTTGCATCTGAGCCATGTGTTTTTTTTTTCGTTCTATGGTCAGGTAAGGATGACATCATGAAAGAGAGAGAGAGAGAATATTGTTGAATGTAATCATACGTGACCGTCATGCTTCACTTGTATTACGTTCTTTTTTCTATAACTGTTCGATACCTTACTCTGCGTTGATCTCATCTGTGTGTATTCTTTCCTATTTTGCTACTTCAGTTTATTATTACATCGAAATCTATGTAAAAGAGTAAAAGTCAAACTTACATATTTGTTCTAATATACATAAAGAAAAATTTATTTAAGATATTAATGAAAGCAACATTCTATAGTTATCTGACATTATTAATTCCAAATTTATTACAAAAGAGATAAATTTGATTTTTGTCTTTGAACAATATACAAATATGAGATATAAATAAAATTTTTGTTAAGAACCAACTTTTTGAAGTGACTTATTCAACAAAATAATAATAAGAATGTATAATCATAGAATATTCCTTAGATAAATGCAAAACGTTTCCTGTGGAAGAAAGAACAGTGATATATAACAGAACTAATTAATTCATCTTTAACTTTCCAACAAATGTCTGTATATATGTCAGTGCACAATTTGAAAGCAAATCATTTGATGTCAAATTCATTTCATTTAGAATAAGTTTTATTAGGTGCCGAGCTAAGTTACTAGACTATAAGGGGTACCACAGAAGTTCTGAAGTCATTTTAAAATGTATCTTTCTTACATCTAACAACAACAAACTTTTTGAAATTTTGACAGGCTATTGTACCTACTTAGCGATGAATAATTACAAAATTTGAGGTCTATAGATCTTACAATCGATGAGAGCCTATAACAACATTGTCATGTACTATTTTTTCAATATTCCTATAAGTTTTATTGACAAAACTCAATATACAGACCACTCAATGATTTGTATTTTTCTATCGATAAATGTTTAGAGCTCATCATAGCAAAAGATTGTGACCGTTGTAAGAAAATGTATCTTACGGGTGATACTATGCAAAATTCACTCGAACTATTGAAGCACAAAAAACAACTAAAGAATCGGGTAATTTACGAAATATCTGTTTATCAAGATGGTTAATATGATAATCAGAGGGATGACGATGGATGTTCTTAAATATGCTTTTGTTGATCGAATTGAACTGATAAATTGTGATGCAAAACTGACTGATGTTTGACCTATGGAAAATGTTTGGGATGCATTAAATAAGAAATTATGAGGGAGAGAATACAATTATATTGAAGAATTGAAAATGACATTCAAAAAGAAATGGAAGAAACTTAGTATTTCCTTATGTCAATGAATGATAGATGATATAACAGCACCATTGAAATTAGTAATTTATCAGGATAGTAATCAAATCAAACAACATCAATAACTTGATATGTTTCTTTTTATTTTGACAAGTTGTATCATCTTGAAAATCATAACCAAGATGATTAGGAAATTTGAAAAAAAAAATAGTACGTGACAGTGTTGTGATAGATTCTCATCTATAATAAAAGCTATAGAGCTCAAATTTTGTAGTTATTTCGTACTAAATAGGTGCAATAATCTGCTTAAATTTCAAAGAGTTTTCTTTTGTTGAATGCATGAACGTTACAATTTAAAAATATTTCAGAACTTCTGAAACACCGCTTATTTTTACTTTAACTATAGGGGTACATTTTAACAATAAGTCAAAACATTTGTTGGTCGAATTATTAATAGTTTCATTCTAGAATGAAAAATGTGTTGCGTAAATTCATATTTGAGATATCTAGAAATATTTGATGCTCACCAAATATATGATGAAACAAAAAAATGTAATCGTATCGACCTTTTCGGATATACCATGAAGCATTAATTTTCTAATGTGCTTCGGAAAGAACTTCATGATGAGATTTTCTCATCAGGTTTCGTCAGAGTTCTGTTAGATGACATGTTGATATATTTTGCTTTTCTTTATTTTTCTGATCGAAAGTTTTCGAAGCCAAATATTACATTGAATAGTAATTGCCTAAGTTCCTATTTCAGAAATAAACATCATAATTACAATAGCGAAGCAAAAAATCATTTATATATGGTCTTGCCAATTGATATAACATGACTAGTCAAAGCATATCCGACATCTATTTATGATTAATAACATAGCTTTCACTGTTAAAACGTCGTTATTATATGTACTAAGTGAGTTGTTTATTTCGAGATGGAAACTTGTATTGATTTATTCGGTGTTGTTTGCAGTGGAAGTTGATTTTATAAGGTACTATTTTACTATATTTCAGCTATGTTTTCAACGTAAGAATATTCCTGTTAATAGGATCTAAAATTTTGACAGGGATCATTTTGAATGTTTCGTCGAATTTCTTTCGAAATGCACTAAACTTTCTTTCAAGATATTAAACGCACAATGTTCGTGAATGCTAAATATTTTCTTTTCGGCTGATATTCGACCCAATTGTGACCAAAATAACTGAACTTTCTAACAAAATAAATGAGAAACTTGAAATCAGTGATTCTCTTAGAATTGCGTCGAAAAATAGATCTAGTCAAAATATTGTTTTAGGCGTTCTTAAGTTATTTTTAAATTTAGAAGTGACTTTTCACATTCAAATTGATGTTTGACTGACTCTATATTTTAAAGTAGTGCCAAGGGAACTAGAGCTGAGTTTTTGGAGGACTATCTGACATCTATAGATCGAATCAGTTTTTATGCTAGTTTCAAATAGTACATCGCTACTTTCAAAGTACAATAGGCAGAAAGTTTTGTCCTATATGTCCTCATATGGTACATACAAATGAACAATGTTATCGAAAGAAAAAATGAAAAGAAAAATATTTAGTCAGGCTTCTATTTAACATTTGATAGAAGAAAGAAAGAGTTTTTGTTCAACATATAATTCAAATTGAAAGAATCGAAGACGAGAAAGAAAAATTTTCATATAAGTACTGAGTCAGCCTTGCACAGTGGAAATCAAATTTAACTGTCTAATTTGATCGACAATCGATTTCTGACATCTGAAATAACTATAGAGAAAATAAGAAACTCATTTTTGAGAGGAAGCTAATTTCATTACTTAACGACTCTTCCTTCTTTATTTATTAGCTTTCGATGTAATCAGTTTTTCATCAAAAATTCGTATGCCAGTTAATATTAGATGTTAGAAAAGAATTAGCAGACATCACTATTATTCTGCTAGTCATATGAAGACATTTTTTGGGTATTTAAAAGGACATTCTTGTACTGCTTAACTTTGTAAAATACTTCAACGAATAGTTCTAAAATTTTTAGACAAAATAGAATTTCCTGACTAAGACGAAGACAACACTAGACTCAACATATTTACATAACTCATTCAAGTCAATACACATGACGTACATGTAAAGCGATATATTTAGAATCTAAATCTTCAATTGAATATGAACTTTACTTTGCATGAATCTTATTTTTCAATTGTTTATACTTAAAACAATCGTGTGCTTGTGCGTTTATCAAAAATATTGAACTCTTTCTAACTAACGAATAGATATATCAATATCGATAGCTTCACGAGAAGGTTACTGATCGCTCTTGATTCAATACGAATACAACTTACAATTACTCATAAAAATCATAGTGATTTCTTAGTAAAAATACAAATGGAACTCACTTTAAAAAACAAGACTTCAAAAATGAATATCGACGAATGTAATACAATAAAAAAAGATCAGTTTTTCTTCTTCATCGTGTTTTCCAATATTTTTCACATATATTTGTCGTTATAAAACTTGCAAAGCAGATAATGAAAATGATAATGTTGGTCTGAACCCATCAATCGAGTTTTTCGTTCATAGTAACATAGATTGTATCACAATAATGACATATCTGATAGATCAACTGTGAATGAAAATCCTTGTCAGTTGTAGGATTCGATACTGGTCAGTCAAACCAGAGCATGCCAGGGAGAAATATGTACTATAGTTTTTCTGATGGACGAAAGTAAAGCCATAGGAAATTATTGTCTCATGATAAACATTTCTGAGAGCATATTTTGACGTTGAGTTGAGTTCTATATATATATTATTCAACAAAAGTATTTGATATTGATCGTACAGCGAATTTCTACTTACTATAGAAACAGAATAAAATATGCTTGTTACGCACTATTTGTCGTTTGGACTAGAAATAATCTGATTAATTATTACAATCATTCATGTTCGGTATTAACAATCAGTTTATCTAAACGATATGAAAATATTTTGTTGGATTTTCTTATTTCAGTGAGATAGTATACAATTGACTTATTTGTGGATTCTTTAGTCCTATTTAACTGTAACTATGAAAAGTATAAAGTGACAACACATTTCATCCGAAACAAAAGTCGTAATAGTTGAGTTTTTAAGTTAGCAATTTTCGAATATTGTCATCACTTTTTTAATGATACATACGTCAAGCTCGTTCTCTCAAAAAAAAACAAGTTGCATGTACAGAACTGCGTCCTTGTGACAATTAATGATGTTTTTCTTTTACTATTGTGTATAGTTATAGCAAAACACACCTATTTATTTCGCATTCAGACTTTTTCTTGCTCCCACTGATGCTGATAGTTAAGCTGATTATCTCGAAAAACAAATAATTCTTACTTATGAACATGCAATTTTCCCATGACGGATCAACTAAACCGTTCTTTATTCTTCTGCATATCTTGCAAAATGATTATTCATACAAACTACAAATTCTATGCAATTTTCTTTTTCTAGAACAGAAAACTATAAATGTCCATTTCTATTTATAATAGTATGATCTATCTTGTTTCAATTTGGAACCGATTACAGTCAAATATCATTTTTATTTTATTAAATTTTTTTTCTCGTCGCCACTTTTTCCATTCATTCACATTTAAGTGTTTGTTAGTCATATAAATGTTACAGATAATAAAACATAATAACACAAAGTGGTGAGAGTGACAACATTAATAAATATATCTCCGATCGAATAAAAAAATATAATAAAATTAGTAGTAAAATTTCGGATTAACTCTTGTAAAAGCAACGTATATCATTTTGTCTTCACTCTTCAAATCTAAAGCTTTCTTGTGAAGTAAAAAAATCATATACACTACGCGTTAAAGTATAATATGCATGATAAACAAGAATTCTTTATATTTCATCATTTTCAGGGCGTCTTTAATTGAAATAGACAGTATGTCATTATGAATTGATATCATAGGAAAAAGTTCTTATAAATGAACTTAATCTTAACTTGAATTAAACTAATTAATCATTTCTTTTTTTGTTTCTTTTACAGCAAGAATAAAAGATTTTATATTAAAAATGATAAGCTTTATATGGAAATTCAATAGCGAAGGTAAAAACATCCAAGAAGAAGTCAGATATTTTCAATGAAAACCAAGAATATTAATGAATTATTTTTTTATGAGAATGTTGATAATTATTAAAAAAATAGCATTCTGTTAGTATTTTAAGGAGATTTTTAATAATTATATGGAAAACAAAATAAATCTTTCTGTTTCTAATCTTTCTGATATGGTTGAATGATGCTTCGTTTGCTGATAAATATGAAATGATTTTATTATTGTCGCACTTAAAAAGCTATTGTTGGTTTTATTTGTTACTTAGCACTAAGTTTATTTATACTGGCAATGGTGCAAAATTTTTATTATTTACGAATATAATCAATTAACTTTTTTTATTTATTCAATGTTGCTAATTTCTTAATCAATACATTTTTCTTGTAAAAGTTTTCAAGAGAACAGCTCAATTGTTCATGAACATCATTTGAATGTTCTTATAGACAGAACTGCTCTAATATTGTTTTTTACTTTATAGACTTTGGTCTCGATGGATTTGAAATTTTTTTATTTTCATTCTTTGTTCTCTTTTTTTATATATATAACGTGCTTTTCAAAAAGTGTAATAAAAAAGACATATCATCTATGCTTTGTTGATAATAGATAACACGACGATGTGTTGAATGTAAAAGAACATTGGTATCATCTACTCTCCTGTTTTTTTTTCTTACTAGTGCTTTTTTTACTTAACTATCAATTTGGATCTAAAGATTTTTGTTTATGCGTATATATGTTAAGATGCTTTATATGTGGGCATATTTTACATGTTTGAAGAAAACAGAAACTAAATTTTAAGATTTCTTTTATCGTTTTTTCTTGATTTTATAAAGTAGGTTAAATAGCATCTTATTGGTGTGCTAAGCTCATTGTTATTTTTAGTCCTACTTATTAGATATTAGGAAGCATTTTATTTATTGAACAATCTACATTTTAGCAACGGTAAGTTGTCAACTTGATTGTGTAGAATTTACTATTGTCTAACAATTTTTATCATTTTTCTAAATATTGACAAAAGATAATGTTTATATAATAGTTCTACAGACACTCGTATTACACTAAAACTATTGACCTGAAACAAGATAAAACTCACCGTTTACATACTGAATGGTAGAGAAAATATGCACCTTCGCCCATCCGCAGGTGAAAGGAGCGTGGCTGTCATCAGTCAACAGAGAACAGAAACATAATTTCAAGGAGAAAGCAACGACATAGCTACCAGCTCAAAAAGTTTGCGTCTCACATTCATAGATGGAGGAGAGAAAGAAGCAAGGTTGTCGTCATTTAATGTAAAATTGAAGAAAAACGTCAAAGAACAGAACGTAACATAGAAACCCAAACAAAAAGTTTCTTTTTACTACACGTATATAGATGAAAGAAACATGACGGTCATAATTTTACAAAGTATAGTGGCAACATATTCATAAGTAGCACGTAACTTAGAAAGCAAGAAAAGGTACCAGCAGTTTGAAATTGGAGGGGAATTTTTATTGTTGATCTTTAGTTTCGTTTAGTAGAGCTCGTTGCTGTATCTTTACACATATTGTTTTTAATATTATCAAACTGAATTTTGTTCAACAAAAGCAAATTCCGGAAATACAATTAGTCCGAAAATGGTTCTAAAATCACACTATTGTTTATATTACGGATTAGTATCACATTAGTTTTCTGTATGCAACGTTAACTTTAGCATACTAAAACATTTTATTCAGAGTTCTCAGCAAGGCTTGATAAATAAAAAATATTCACCGAATTGATAAGATAAAGCGGCTTAGCAATAAGCCTGAACATAAATAAGACTACTGATGGGTCTGATGTGTGCTGAGAGAATATATCTGCGAAAGTTATCCATCGTTCAAAAGAACATACTCAATTGATTCTTTTCACCTTTTTATATTCAGTACATAAAGATTGGCGTAGATTAAATGGGACAATATCATTTTCTTTTCTTTTTTTTTCTGGTACTCAGGTATACTTTCAGAAAGTTATTCTATAGTCATTCGATAGAGAATTATTCTGCTCTACAAAATTGTTGCGTTTTTTGTTTTCAAACAAATTTTGTTTTGTTGAAGCAATATTTAAAATATTTGACACTGACTCAATCGTCCCAATGCGATGGTCAAAACAAAACGAAAAAAAATAATAATTTTTTTAAATAACGTTTTTGTGAAGTGGCAAGCATGCCGTCAAATTCTTCACAAAATTCAACATATTTTGATATATGCTTCAGAATATCAGCAGAGATATTTTCGAGAATAATAATTTGGGAAAAACTGTGAAAAACACTGGAAAAGCCTTGTCTGACAGAGTTACGTGATTATTATTTTTTATTTTGATATAACCTAATTGTTTATAGTCTTCAACTTAGTAGTCACAACATTTTGTTCAGCATTAAGTTTCATATCCGACAACATGGGAATGAATGATTCATACTGTAAGTCTCTCATCGGAAAACATGTTTTTCCGACAAGCAAAGAAAATATCAGTAGCTTTTAGTTCCAAGTTTTTTCCGTGTGAACTATAGCAGTAGGAGTCTTGAGAAAAGATCGTAGAAGTAGAGAGCATAAAATTCTCTATTCATTAATGCTAACTGCATTGCTATTTGAATTGGTTTTCACTAGCAAAAACTTACTCAAGTTGATAAATATCTGTAGAAAATCGAAAATTACAATTATGATGCATTGGGTAGACGTTCATATTTTATTCAAATAAGGAAAGTTTATTTGAAAAACAATCGAAACTGTTTTATAGAGAAAAAAGTTCTCTGTCGAGTGACTATAGAATGACTTTCTGGAAATGTATCTGAGTGACAACAAAAATCAAATGATATTGTCCTGTTTAATCCGCGCTAATCGTTATATGTCGACTATAAATAGATAAAAAAAATCAGTTAAGTATGCTCCTCTGATTATTTGATGTCTTTCGCAGATATATCTTCTTACAAGATATCAGATCCATCAGTAGTCTTGTTTATGTTCATATTTATTGTTAAGTTGTTGTAATTTTTCACTTAAGTGATTGTTTTTATTTATCGTGCCTGGCTGAGAACTCTGAATAAAATGTTTTAGTATGATAAAGTCAGTGGCACACAAAGGAAAATGGCATAATACTAGTCCATAATACAAAAAATAACATCACTTTAGGAACATTTCCGGAATCTGTTTTTTACAGAAAATCAGATTGATAACGTTGAAAACAACATTTTAAAGATAACTGGAAGAGATATACTAAACGAAGTCAAAGATCGACCAAAAAGAATTTCGCTCAAATTTTGCATTGTTGATACTTTAATAATATCTACTAACTCCGAAAATATATGCGCGAAGCTGGCTTCTTATTGGTCAACATCAATCGACCATATGATAAATTGAACCTATCCAGTCAGGCAAAAGAACGAAAGCATAACTGTAAAAATGCGTCGAAAATTGAACAAAAATAAAATCAGAATAGTACAAATCTTATTGTGATAGAAACATGTTCAGAGTTTCCAAATAAATTGCGAGAGACTATCATTTCGACCGTCAGAAATGGCATCCTCAACATTCAATGTCTTCTGTTAACAGTAAAAAACTACGAATAGTTTTTCGTCGTTTTAAGCCTTTTGTAATTGTAGTTTGTCACTGCAGATTAAGGAGAAGTTTTTATCTTTAAGAAAATCGCACCATTTAGAGCCATTTTCATGAAGAAATTATGACTAGTATTTGTACCACATCTTCATAATGTATTGCGCTATCAACATTGTTTTTTTGTCTGTCATTTATGGCTTAACTTAGATATTCTCGTTAGATTCTATGCAACGTCATAGGTGTGATTCATATATCATAATAAAATTTGTAATTAGACTTCAACACCTACAAACATTATTAATAGTATACGTACGAAAAAGAGGGCACGTAGATAATAATTACATATCGCAAAGTGCCAACAAGAATTCATTGAAACAAACCAGTTGTCTAATACAAACATGTTGAGCTGAAGAAAAATATTTTTTTGAATAAGAGAATGATCGCAGTTATTTTGCAATATTTTCTAAAGACATTTACAAGCTGTTATTTCATACGGAACGAGCAGGTTGTAGACTGGAACTTGAATAAATTTCACGTGAAATATCTGAAATAGAATAATATTGATGTCCTCATCTATGATACTTACGTGTACAGAAAAACAAATGCATGAAGAATATGAAAAACTATGTATTTTCTATCGATGACTTGGTAATTAGGATTATATTGATCATCTTGTACTATGACACAAGATTTTTTGAAAGGGCGTACGTCATGCTGTCGAATAGATCCCAATAAATATCGATTGATTTATGTATGAAATGGCTCAACCCAAACAGACAAAAAAAAATGAAAAAATGCATGCAGACACTTAAAATATCTCGATCGTTTTTGGATGTCAATGATAGTTCTCGATTGCTATTCAAAGACATTCAGAAAAATGCGGCGTAAAAACAATCAGTTCTCACACAACCTAAAACTTTTAATGGTTTATGCATTACAGACTTTTGGTCATTTCCATCCCTCATTTTTGTAAATATTTCTCACTCATAGTTGGAAATCGTGATTAGCCTCCTAAAATGATCACTTTTTTCGTACGTTTATATTCTTTATAATATCAATAATTGATACGCAGATAAACAGATATATCTCTTTATCTATTAACTTACATATCAACACATATAGCAACTTGTCAATCAATCTACCAACCTATTTTCTATCCACCATTCTGCCTAGTTACTAATCAAATAAGTTATCTACCTTCTTATCTATTTACTTAACTATCCATCTATCTACTTAACTATATCCTTTTAACTATCTATCTAGTTATCTATTGACTACATATCTAAAAACTTAACTATTTACTTCACCAATTAATCCTTCAGATGTCTATCTAACCAATGGCTATTTGAGATTTAAATACATCTCGACTCTTTTTGAGTAAAGAGCAAGATCTAAAGCTTAGATTTTCAGTTCTATTTATAGTTGATATTGCTCTATCATTTTACACAACCACCAATGAATTCTCTTGCTTTTCATGTTGGATACATAGAGAGTATTCAAGATGATCCCTCTTTGACCTAGATAAAATATGATTTTCCAAATGTAATATTGCGGGTTAAAAAGACTAGTATCTCTTCTGTCAAGCAATATAAGACTGACATAACTAATTATTTTCGTTGAAAAGGTACAAAGGTTTTATTTGAGACCGTCCATCATAACTTTTAAAAAATTGTTGAAAGTTTTTGAAATCTTTCTAAACATATTACAATTGTAATTACATTTTTGTCTCAATTGAATAAAGAACATGTTTCTAACTCATTACGCGTTCAATAAGGGAAGTAACAGAGTTTTAGATGAAATCAAATATCATGCAAATAGAAAGATGAAACAGAAAAACTGTAGTAATATCTGCAAGATAAGAACGAGTACGCAAATCGTATAAAAAACATGTGAAAGGTTATTAAATATCATGTTTGGTATAGGCTTTTAAATTTAGCTGAGAAAGAGTCGAACTCGAGTGCAAGAGAAAGGAAAAGAGATTCTGACATTAAAAAAAACACAAGAGCTTTATATGCAGGCAAGACAATGTTGCCTTTGAAATGTCTCCTCTTTCTCTGTGCTTTCATAGCCGATAGTAATGAACAAGAATATAAGAGAAAAAAGAGTAAAGCACGTAGACTACTTTATACATATGACAAAAATTCTATAAGCGTGGATCTGAATGAAAAAAAATTAATTGGAAAAAGATTGAATTTAATAGAAAATAAAGTGAATTGCACATATCACGCATGTTGTCATTATTATCAGAAACTTCAAATAAGAGGCTGAAATATAAAATAAAGTAGTTCTTCATTTTACCCTTATTCTTTATTAACTGTTGGATAAGTAAGCACACTCTTTTCACCATTCTTTCTTTTACAAATAAATTACTTTGTATTAAATTTACTCTTTATTCTTGCTTTAGATAAAATCTGTCGTTTTGCGCTTTATATGAGATACCAAAATATGTATTCTTATCACAGTAAGAAAAATGTTATTACAATATGCACGAAACATTAGTTTTGAATGTATATGTTCAAAGACAACGCGTGAAACTATGAAGAACGTAAGCATGTCATGCTTTGGCATTTTTCTAAAAAGATAACTAATAAAAACTATAAGCATTCAAATAGTCTAACCAGAGATTTCACGTCATTAACAATGCATTTTTCTACTGATGCATTTAAAACACTAAAGAAATAATGATTGAATGTAAGTTATATAAAGAATGTTCTATAATAACTGATGATAAATTGTTAATTATATTTTTCATACTTTTTCTTCACGTAGAGAACTGAAAGTTTTATCACATATATATCTAATCAAAATCTTTTATGTTCTGAAAGTTTCAGTCAAAATAAAATGTAAAGAAAACGAATATGAAAACTTAAGTATTTCAATCTTGTCAATGTATTTAACCAGTAGTTATAGACTTTTAGAAATAAAAGATCTTGATTGGATATTTATGCAATAAAAATTTCAACGCTTCACGTCCAGAAAAAGCATGAAAAACATCGTTTACAATTTATCATCAGTTATTATGAAATATCCTTCATATGCATTTTTATTTACTTCACCCTACTTCGAAAGGGTAAAACAAAAA
The DNA here is from genome assembly GCA_905329745.1 of Rotaria sp. Silwood2. Classification (NCBI taxonomy): domain Eukaryota; kingdom Metazoa; phylum Rotifera; class Eurotatoria; order Philodinida; family Philodinidae; genus Rotaria; species Rotaria sp. Silwood2. The sequence goes on along the minus strand of CAJNSZ010000001.1, from coordinate 4,277,232 downwards.
TAAACAATAAAAAAATTGAACATGAATAGTTTACTTTGCAAAACACGTAATCCTCTCTATTTTATTGTTAACACGCGAAGTTTATTGAATTACACAAGCAAACAGATTTTTACAAACAAAAAAAAAGAACTATGGAAAAACTCGATTCGTGAGCATTATTTTGTTGATCATTTAATGGATCACTCTCATTGTTAAAAATTTGAACGAAAACTGTATTATATCAAGGATTTCCAAAACCTTACGCGTGCTAAAAGAAGTGCATCTTAAAACGATAAAAAAAGACATTATTCCTAACGGTTACGAGTTCATCGGTACTGGTTGAGAAAACCGTAACCGTAGTCACACTAAAAAAAATCAAGTTTCCTCGTGTTTACACAACCAGTCTGGAACATAAATGTTTAAACATGCGAAAAAAGACTTTTTATAGCGTTTATATGAGTTTTGTGACATATTGCTTGCTTCAGAAAAAAGTTGATTGGAGCTTCACATAAACAAAAAAATGTAGTAAACGACAGAAAAAATGAGAGAATTATATTTTAACTTGAGCAAAGCACTCAAGGAAGGTAATCGAGTATGAAGAGCTTGACAACGATACATAAGATCAGCAAGATTTATTCAATATAGAATGCCCCGCCATGTCTAACGACAGTTTTAACACACTTCTTTAATTCGGTATAAAAGATATTTGAAAATGTGAAAAAACGGTTGTTCGGAATAATTGTTGTCTCGAGTAGAAAGTAGATTAAGATTGTACCCGATTTCATGCATCATCCTATTTCTCGGTTTTAACTTGCAACGTAAATGATCATTCAAATATAAGCCAATTTTCATCGTTTTCGCGTCTTTTAAGATCATTTACGGATCTCTATATACGATATAAGTTGACATTAGTTCAAGATGTCTAATGCATCATGAATGCGTAAAAATATGATAGACAAAACTCTAAAAAATTATGTGTTTTGGGATACTCAAAACAAGAATTTGGAGACATTCTGTTGCTGAACTGGTCTCTTGGATTGTTTTATCAACCCCGTAAAAATGTTTTCGAGTTGAAAATAGATATTTAAAATTCCGAAAATCCTTGAAACCGTTCACATAGTAATATAGCCAAAAAATCCAAAAGGTTTTATATGTTCGAAAACGACTTGTGCTTTTCATAAACTCTTCAAGATGTCCAAAACAATCTCGAAAATTCTTTTGTCTTAGATTTTTCACAATACGGATGATTTCTAGAATGAAGACACTCATATACCATAAACATAGATTGTTTGAAAGATAGTTTAGATACTTTAAAACGTTATAGATTGTATCGACCAAATTTCAACTCATAACGTATTGTTACAAGCTTACGACCATCATTGAAGTAACTCAAATTTCAATAAAACTATCTTTGAAAGCACCTAAGGCGATGGAACATGATTATTTTCTCCAAGGATTCACTCAGTTCTAAAAACAAACGGTTACTAATGCGTAAAGACGTATGAGAAAAATCATTCTAAGTACTAGAATCATACCTTAGTACTAAGCATTCAGTGCCAGTAACATATGTAAAAAGTGTTTCTAAGATTTTGGATCCATTTTGATTGTGGCTTTACATGTTTTGGATATCTAAATTGAAAAACACGTTATAATAAATTCATCGAATTTCTTCCTTCATCTCTATGTGGTTGGTGGGAATCCCCGTTGCTCACTCATTACGAGTTTGTTATTCTGTTATTATTGAATTTAATACTAAACTACATTAATACATTGGTTTTAATATTCATATTAACATAAAATCTGTCCCACTTTTCGACGTAATACTTGGCGCATTACGCTACAACACATTTTTGTGCAACTGATTTTGAAAGAGTGGTTCGCATTTAATCTTTAGGACGCCTGCTATTTTTCTACAGAAACGAATAATTCTTGTTTTCTCATATAATTCGAATTGCTGATACACGCATATCCTAGAAGTCTAAGACAGAAAGATTTTGAGATTTAGCCGTCTAGAATTGGTTGGATCTTGATCAAACTGCCTCAGGACATTCATTCTTAATCCTTCATTAATGGTTTCTCAATGTGTTCTAACGCATTATTCAATCAGCAAATTATCTAAAAACAAGCCATGCAAAATATATAAGATCAGCATCTGCAGCTCAGTCGGCTTTATTTAATTGTACAGGAAAAACAAAACGGTGAATAATTGCTCAGCAGATAGATCAACAAGAAATGTATCACATGGTACACTTTATTTTGAGGTGTGTTTAGAATAAAATAATGAAATCAGTAATATAAAATCTGATGAGATTATTTTAAGACACCAGATGATTGAATCCCGTCACCATATACGATTACACATCGACTGTATTCATGCTGTATTTCAGCAAAAAACTGGGCTGGCAGTTTACGACCATATTTATGCCGTATCGTATACGGTGTGTTTATAACTAGAATAAAACGATCGTCTTTTTTCTATGTATAATATATCGTATTTCTATTACATATGATCATATCTGTCTCTAATACCAACTTTTATTTAAAGTATTGGTAAAAGTTTCTTTCACACTTAAACTTCGATAATTTTATGCAATCTCATTTATAGTGCAATGAACTGTAAATGTTTCATTATTTATCATAGACGAGAATTCTCAAGTTCTTAATGTTCTGCTGTACGTATCACAGGTTGAACAAACATGTCTGCTCACGACAACTATTCCTTGACACTATGCATCAGACTTGAAAGGCAGCAAAGAAAAATTGTAGTGCTATGTGATTATTGAAGCACAGATTAAGAAGAATCTTAGCTTTCAACAGCCTGGCAAGAGAAAGAGATTGATTGGGCCTCAACAAATATTTTCAGAAGCTTGAATCTAAATTAAGCTATCCCCATCATACATAGTACTTCTTACGAAATAACGGCAAGCTTAAATTATAGGAAAACTGCATACCTCTATATATTCTTAATAGGGACGTCAACATTCATCGGCATAAAATGCATTTCAATGGCATTTTTAAACGACACATTTGATTATATTGGATAAGTCAACGAAACTTATCGATTGATTTGTGCATAGTGTCAGACATGTAATAACAGCAGCTTATCATTAGAAAAAGATTTTTAAATGGCACCAAAAAGAAAGACATACTTTTAGTATAAAGAGGTTTTTCAAGACATAGGGTCATAAAAAGCTTGCTACTACCAAAAATAGAACTCAACAAAAGCTGTTGATGGTATATCATTACACAGTAGTTAAGTGTGGATTTAAAACAGTTTCATCATATGACGTAAATTTGTCGCGTAAACGACAACTGAATCACACACCTTTTTGTTACACCGTAAGAGATTGCCGTATACAGAATCTTTTGGTACTGTAATAAACTATAATACGATGCTCTCTATAGACATGTCGTTCCCAGAGAAAAAACAGCGTATTTTAACCATATACGATTGTTGTAGTATTGTATTGTTCGACCAGCATATGTTTTCCAACAATGTACTTCCTAATTAATGCAGTTCACCGAGTACAATCAATTTTAGATGATAGCTGAGATGATTCCTCTTAAATATATATATCTTCGATGTCTATTCAACTTTGAATATTAGAAAAAATACAAAACAAATCGAAACAAGCCTGAAACCCATAAAGCATCACATGTAATTATATAATAAAAACTTATTAAAACTATCCAAATAATACTATTTGCTTCGTACTCACCTTTGTTGACGCAACCAAAGAAAACAAAAATTATGAAGTATTCTACTCTCTCTAAACAATAAAAAGCAAGACAAAAGACTACCATCGCTAGTAACATTTGATCATTTTATGGATAGTTAATTTGCCTACGTCAGAGTCAAGAATCTTGATAGAAACACCAAAAGTTTAGAGACTGACCTGTACCCAGTTACTTGTCTGAATCGTACCGATCTATCATTTATATCAGCTGGTAGCTGAGCGCACGAAAGAAAACTAAAGTAAGTCCTAAAAAAAATGTCATGCTTTTTTCACGAAGAAAAATGAAAAGCAAGGAAAAAAGAATTCGTTACTTATATGAGAGAAAAAAGAATAATGACACGATACGAACTATGCAAGACCGTGTAGACGGTCTATTGAGATGTACGAGAAAGTTAACATAGATAATAGAGATTAGAAGAAAAGAGTTGATAAGAAGCGTAGAGAAAAAAAATGAAGAGCTATACGTTTGGTGTGTTTTTAAAACGATTGCGTCATTAAAATCATTTATTGTTAATTTGAAATATTTTTTTAAGATGATTATGTGAAATTATCAAAACTATTCAAAACCAACCAATTTGATGTACTTAATTATTCTGAATAAATCACGACTTGCGCAAACTTAAAGTATTCCATCAATGAACGTCAAGCAACTAAAAATTATAAAAGCTCGTTCGTTTTCATTTCGCTATCTTCATGAAAGATTGATCTTTTTCTACACTTCTCCGATAAAAAAGTCTTATTCCAAACGTATTGTAAGCTTCTTACGATTTATCACAAGAAGAAGTTACTAGGTCACCTATTTTGTCAACAATATTAACTTATGCAAAAAATATGGAGTCAATTAGAGAAGGAAATGAGGATGAGTGAGAAGGAGAAATGAAGTGCAATATTCTTAAGTTTGATACATAACCTATTTACTTCTCCACTTTGAACAAAATTACTGAATGCAGAGAGAAACATAAAGATTTCTCTGTCATCACGATATCTGTAAAAGTAATTTAACAGAGAAGGCCAACGAATCCTTTCGCTTCAATTGATTTTATTTAGTAAGTACTATTTTCTTCATTCACAGATTTATTAAAAATAGTAATTAATTTCCTGTTTATCACTGTTAGACTTGTTTTTTTCTTCTCTAATAATTTTAAACTTTATTATCAGTAAAATAATAATATTTAAAAGTATTTTAATTTTTCTTATTTGAATGATGAATAAAAAAATTCTAGTAAAAAAAAAAAAGGAAAAAATTTTCTGCCATCACCTAAATGAAAAGATTCGAATCAAACACTTGAATTTTTTTATTCACATGACTGTGTCCTAAAATCTTAGATATTATCAAAAAATCAATTGTTTTAACTTAACTTTATTGTTTGTGGATGACAATGTGAATGATTTCGATAAGCAAGATAAAGTTCTAGAATTTTACTTCTTGTTTTTTAGTCGATTTTTAGAATAATTTAATCTTCCAACAGTCTTTTCCCTTAACCTAATGTAGGCATGGATGTTGGTAAAAAATGAATAAAATACTTTCACACTCTGACTTTTTTATCTGATTAGACTTATCTTCCTGTATTTTGTACAATCTATTTTTATTTTGAAAAGAGGAATTATTTAAGGATTATATAGATCTTCAGTAAATCATGTAATTAAAATTGTACAAAGTCTAATCTAATAGGTCAATGGGCTTCATTAAACAAAAGAAAATAAATTTTGTTCCCAAAGTATAGTTAAATCGTCAGCTTCCGACAAAAAAGTCAATTGTTCGGTTGAATTTAAAAAATTTTTGTTTGATTTTTGCTATTAAGAATAATGAGAAACAGAAAAAAGTATTTCAAGTTAATAGGCAACTACGTCTCATTAAATTATTGGTACTTACTCTTTTACTTTTTAAAATTAATTCATCAATAACCTTTATATTGTTCGGATTATAAGGATGTGAGGGTGAGTTTGCGGGTGTGAGGTTGTGAATGGTTTTAGCTGTTCGTATGTGTGGGATTTACTGGGTGAAGAGAATACTGTTATCCTCACCTGCACCCACACACGCTAACGTCTAGATATACCCATGCTCAATCAAGTCATCGAGCTAGCACAGACAGTCAACTATTAGAAGTTCAACATTCCAGTGAATTCGCAGACGGAAACAGAATTACAGACTGATGTAAAACACCCATTTTTTTCTAACAGATATTTCACAGAGGAAAACGAATCGAAGTCAGTCTTTTAGTTGTTTTCTATCCAGTTTCTTCATTGAATTTTCTTTTTCTTGTCAACACTTCTATCATTCCATGGCTTGTATCAATTCGTAGTCTGATATCACATTCGCCTCACCATAATTTTTCGCACTTTTTTTGCGCATACTTTCTTGTCAAATAACATAAAATCGAATATTAATGCTATCCTTTGCTTTCATCTCTGACAGCTTCTTTGTTGCTTTGACTGTCACCTCCAACATTGATATTGAAGAAAATTTTCATATCACATATGAATATTCAGTCCACAATAATCCCAATTTTTTTATCATTATTAGGGTAATGTTAACAAAGTAATTTCCATTGCCAGGTTCTTTGTTTTTTCCAAGTTATTTTCATAACACATTTATGCTATCTAGACTCGCTAGCAATTGTTGTGAAGACTAAGTTCTAAAATTCTATTTTGACGATAATGATATCGGAATCGGTTTTCTGATAGTACATGTCTTTCGTACCGATCGAATGTGTACTAACACACTCTTAGTATGATACGTTCGAAAGAGTTTCATATTGCTTTTTCGTTTATTGATCCAATTGTGATAAGCATGTATATGAATTGTTTAACAATGATTGAATAACTCAGCCGAGCAACTCGTAATATTAAAGAACTTCATACGGCTTCGATTGTATTGGTGTAAATCAATCTTGTTGCGGCATGATATGATACGAATGACGACGATAATATATAAGAAAATTACTCGAAATTATTCGTGAATGCATGTCGCAAAGATACAGTAGTTGCGATATTGAACGAGAAGTATTCTTAGATATGATTAGCTGAATACAGAACACATCATAAAAGAGAGCAACATTTATTTAGCTGTGTTTTCAACCATCTGAAACTTTCGCCGATTTCCTAGATTGCCTATTGTACAACCCGGATAGTAGAAGAAATTCAGTATATATAAGAACTAAACAAAACATAATTGTTTGACAGTTCAAAGCATGGACTATGAGATATTTTTACACAGCGAGATACCAATACAATAGCAAGAAAAGGCAGCGGTAGATATACGAGAACTGAGACTAACCAAATATTTTTCGTGCTCACTAAATTCTTCACAAAGTATTGTTTGTATTGTTGCTCAGTTTGAATTGCCACTTAGCGAGAAACAGATGTGAAAATAATAAGTAAGGTAGGATCAATAATATTCGGACATTATTGAAATTCTTTGTGAACATCTTCAAGGTATGAAACTCTGTCATAACTTTGATAACGTCTCAAAATGGTTCAGAAGGTTCACACATATCCCCCATAAACTCCGAATTAACTCATATTCTGTCATATACATAGCCCATTCACAATGTTCGTAATAATGAAAGTACGTGGTATTGAACGACTGAGCATAGGATAGATTTTAGCTGTAATAGACAGCATCAAAAGCTCTGATCATTGTTATAGATAGAGAAAACAAGTTGTGGCCCTGTCAAACTAATCTAAAACTGATTTCGACCCTGAATTCGATCACGACTCTAACCGATTCATCTGATTTCGATTCTGAAAACGGAATCAGACTCAATTAGAATCTGAATTGAGCAATTCCAAATCTTTAACTGTTTCCATGTTATTTGTTAATTATTTTTTCTTTCTTAATACTTTACTTGAACATGATTCCAAGGTTAAGACATTTATATCGGTTTCTTCTTTTGAACATTTGCAACAGTCCTGATTTTTCCTATGTGCTGACTTCTTTCGAAATCTCTTTGATTCGTTCTATTTTGATTGAATAACTATGATTTTCTGGAGTTTTTCTGCTGTTTAAAAAAAATGGCAAAAATAAAAAAACACAGAATTATTCATCAAAATTAAAAGATATAAGAAAGGTTTCGAAAAAACTGGACGATCAGTTTCCGTTATGATAGATGCATTTTATATTAACAAATTTATCTTTATTTTTTATTTTGAATGAATTAAAATTTATATGTTGACGTCAGGGTTGCCAAATCCAAATTTTAGAAATCAAGAGATTTTTTAAAAAATCAGGAGTTGATCAGTAGATTTTTTTCTAGAAAATCAGGAGAAAAATCAGGAGAGAATCAGAAGATTTTTTGAAATCAGATTAAACAGAAAAGTGCCAGACAGTTTTCTCTTGTAGAGGCAATATTGTCACTGTTAATTTACAAACTCTTGTGACTTTTCTCTATCAAATGAATAGGGAAATAATTATCTCACAAGTGAAATAAAAAAAAGAGACGGGTAATCATGAATATGTCTCGATATTTCAAATTGAAAATCTTGAAACAAAAAATCTCGAATAAATCTATGTCTGTATACCTGTCTACTTTGCTCATAATACAATCTCGGGTCTGTCGTTTCGGCCGCCGGAACAGTCAAAAACGAATCGAAAAAACGCTGAAAAACTATGGAACTGAGCGATTTCATAATGCTTTGGCGTGTTTCTTACGCCGGATTCAGATCGACTTTCTCTATAAAATCACTGATTTCTCAACCGGTCCCAATTGAATCACACTAGAACTTGTTAGGCAAAAAATTGACCAGATCTGCTACCGACCGACGTGCCGAAAACCCATCGAAATCGGACGAGCATGAATGACGTGAGTTTCCCAGTGTTCTGACATCCTACTCCGCCTCTTTTTCCTCGTTTCTTACGAAAAAGTAAGCTGTTAGCGAAAACATCCATGAATATATTGATTAATGTTACCATATCATACAAAAAGATCACATAACACAAACTGATGTGTCGATCAGTCGAGGTGTATAGCGAAGGAGGCTAAATTATATGATTTTAGTGATCAACTTCAGCGATGTTATATATCCCTAATTGGGACCCAATTTTTATAGCTCTCTAGTGGAGGCAAAATCACTCAATTATGTTTCCAATGTGAACTCATCATTCTCTCACAATCTTGGTAAATTTTGATGGTTAAGACCAACATGTAAAATCATAATCTCGGACTTACTTTTCTTGATCGTTTTTCTCGACCCAGGGAAGCTTATGATTTGAATCTAACAAGGGATGCCTAACTCGTAGCGTAACGCATGCGTCAAAGTGAGAAGAAGTTCACAGGTTGGCTAAACCTACCATAAAATCCTGTCAGATCCGATAGGATTTCTTCGAAAAGATAGCCTCCGACGGTATGATGTCAAAAGTTGAAGATTTCTCCTTATTAGATACCGATAAAATTTTTTATGTTGTACCCGGCAATATCTGAACCTTCAAAATTGCTGGATTGATTACAGATCCTGTGGTATGCTGATAGATTACCTCACGCGATTGATATACTGTCAAAATGAAGTAATCCCTCTCCTTCCGAGTTTCTCCGTGTACACTCACTTTTTGGACGATCGTATGTCTCCAAATTGTACACGGAGAAATATAATCATATAGAAAGAAATACAGAGTAAAACGAAAACTGTAGACGAGCTTTGTTTGTCCATAAACGGTCGTATTTCTGCGCATACGATCACGGAGTTATACAATTGCAATACTGAGCCATCTAAAACGCCGTATCTCTTCGATTACGAGCGTGTCTGTTTGACATAGGTTAATATTGACAACGGTTTGATGATACTTGGAAGAAATTGAATATGATGAAATGCGATAGGAACAAACAGGGGCGCTCCGATAATAAAAAAGTAGGGGATCATACAATCTACCCAATACCAATAAGTCGTTTTCTACAGAACGCAGAAAGATGACCTTATTTCACTGGGAAAAATCAAGCGTTTTCGATAGCACGGGGTCAAACGGTTCCTTACAAATCCGCTGTCTGGGCACCATTGCAACCAATGTATTAATTTACGCTGGAAAACGGAAAAGTGAAATTGACTTGCGAAAAATGATCAAAATCATGAAAGAATTTCTGAAAATTGAAAAGAACAAAATAACTTCTTTTTCTCACATGCGCAGCCAACCGAAAAAAAGGAACAAAAAGCAAAAACGACATTTAATGAATTCTAATCGTTTCTATTTCTGTGTGCCCACTTAGTAAGACAGAATTATAGTATAGTCAGATACTACGCAAATAGAATAAACTATTTTTCTAATGTTTTCCAGTTTTCTAATGCATGCATAAGCTGTTGCACAATAATCTCTGTGAACAATTGGAAGTTTCATTTCTTTTTTACTCTTTCAAGTCATATTCAACCTATATTGATGACTTGCGAGTTTTGTCGGATTTATAGTACTATTGTGCCAGTGAGTTTTAGTTTTCTTCGGACGAAACTGTATGCCTCTTTTTCTCCTCTTTTTTATTAAAAATCCTCTTTTTTCAAGAATGCTGAGCCACTTTTTTCCCTCTTTTTTACAAAGTGTTGGCGGGATGCCAACGTGTTTTACCTGCTATTTTAGAATAGTCATCGAGGAACGCTCGATATTTATTCTTTCGAGATGTTCCTTTCGACAATTCTCATATTCGACATTTTTCCTTTCTGGATTTTTTGAAATTTTTTCGAGATTTTGAGACATTTCTGTAATCATGTGTGTGCATTATTCTACTGGTATTTTCACATTTGTTCATTTACCGATATAAAGAAAGTAGGCACAAATATTTTATAAGGATATGACCAAGAACCAAAAAGCAAAACAAATCGAATATGCCATACAAAATGTTTATGATTCTGTCTGCATGACTTTTGCAATATGTCTACATTTTTCTGCCGAGAAAACTTCGTGTTGATAATTCTTGGTTATTTAAGAAATAATTATGAAACTCTGTACAATCGGAATGACCGTTCATTCTAATTCTCAATTCTGCATCAACGAAATGGTTTGTGGTTCGGTTTCTATTATCATTTTATAAAATTTCAAATGAATGAAAATTCACTCTCAACAAACATTGGAGACAGGTGCGGCAAAAAGATAACGGGGCTAATTTTTATGCATTAGGCACATTTTCACTACCAAGAAGATAAACAAGAAGATTATCACCTCTACGTTTAACAGTGCTCTTTCTCTTCTACGCTTTTTTTACCGATTCAAAATGTCACTAAAAACGAAGCCATCAAAAAATTGAAAATCAGTAGAAATCAGGAGAAAATCCTCAAAATCAGCTCCTGAATTCAGGAGAATTTTTATCAGAAGAAAAGTTTGAAAATCAGGAGACTCCTGGTCAAATCAGGAGGTTTGGAAACCCTGGTTGACGTATATATATTGTTTTCTTATTATTTATTAGAGTTTATGGCAGTGATAGTCCTCAGTTACTAATAATACGTCCCTAGATTAATAAAATATCATACTTCGTCTAAATTAAAATTAAAATTAAAGGAGAGAGTTGAACGAAAATAAATAAACTTTCAAGAATGACAAAAATTCTTGAATTTTATAATTGCTTGTGCGTTAAATCAAGTGAAAGTTTCTTATAATTATATATACGAAATGCATGTTAGCGTTCATGATTCTTATAAAATAAAAAAATAGACATGACTACTTATTTTAATGAAAATCGTTTGAAGGAAAACTTCTTACAATCAAAATTAATTGGGAGAAAAAACATACCTTTATATTAGAACGACCTCTATCGAATCACCATGCAAATATGAATTGTAACTGCCTTGACTTCAGTATTTATTCATTCTTGATGTAATAGGTAATGTATGTTGTATATAATTTACCTTAGTTTCATCAATCAATCTGAATGCTTCTATAGGAAGCACCAAAATATCTTCACCCTAATACAACGTTTTGTATTATGGGAACAAGCCAACTAAAGTATGATCAAATCAACTAGGGAATAGTTTGTATGCATCTTGTAGAAGAATCTCGATCTCACTGCTGGAGTTCAGTTTTTGCACATTTTATTTGTTATGTCTTTTGTAGTATACCATAATATTTCTTCCTAATATGTGCTTTGCACTTAGAGAAATAAAATAGTATGATATAAACATGATAAAGAAAAAAAAAATACCTGCAACGACAGCTGCAATAACAGCAAGGATTAATAAACATTCAATAATTAAATTCGATACTATTAGTAAAATTGAAAATCAAATGTAAAACTCAATCATTGTTGTCATCAATACATAAAATTATATTTGTTGTAGTTTCATATTCATCATGGAAATTATCCATTAGAATTTGAATTAAAATAACTACTTATATACATCTAACAGTTATTTATTAACTGTTATAATTAATTAACAAAACACTTTAAACATCGATCTGAAATCAATCAAAAAAAAAAGTAATGCCATTTATTATTTTTTCGAACGATTTTATCAAGAAAATCAAGATATCAAGTCCTTAGACGGACATTCATCATTTAATAAATATGAACTCTTTACAAACTAATCAATGTCCTCTACGATATATACTTAATGTTGAAGAAATTGATATTCATTTAACAGATTGTAGTGAATCTGACGAGACAATATTAATAAATTTATAATATGTTGTACATGGTAAATCGAATTGTGTAGTTTCATCATTAAACATCAATAATAATTCGTTTAATTAATCATCGAATGACATACTAGTCAACAATTAAAATTATGTAAAAATATTCAATCTTTCTATTTTCATAATTAGGATGCTTATACACGAACATTACCCAATATGGCGAGATCATTTTATGTTGTTGTAAAATTTGAAATAAACAAATGTTACGAATTAATATACAACAAAAGATATTGATTTTTCGGAAAATAAAATATTGTTCATACTTTTGTTTATTTTGTTGACTAATTATGACGCTGAATTTTTCTTGCAAACAATCGAAAGAATTATCATTCATTTTTTAAATATATTGTAGGATTATACTGACTTTTTCTAAAAAATAAGCATTAGCAGAAAAAATCTAAAATAGATTATTAACAGTTCTTTTTATTTTATTTTGAAGATGACACTTACAGAATCAAATGCATTTGTTTCAATGGCATCAAGTGCCGATCAAGATTATCCACCAAGTAATATTCTTGATCCGTAAGTATTAATTTTGAAAATTTAAGAAAAATTAAAAATAGTTAATTAAATTGTAACCATAGGAAAAAGTGATGATGAAAGTCAGTTTAATGTAAAAATTCGACATAATGTTAATAATGATTACTCGTCAGTAGAGCACAAACAATAGAAAATTTAGAAGTTTTCTTTTTCAAAAAGCTATGATAACTACATGAAAAAGAAACTTAGAATATAAAAATTGAACTTTTTGTCAAGCACATTTTGCCTATTTTCTACAGAGTTATTAAATTAAACGGTCAACATATATCTGTTAATCCATACATTATCTTATTTCTGATAAGCTTAATGGAAAAATACATAGTACTTTTGTAATTATCGGATTCATCTATTTGTTTTTCTACTTCATTTTACATTTAACATTATTATTTCTATATTTTGTTCTATTAGAAGTGAAAAAGTATTTTGGATGACAACAGGTTTATATCCTCAAGAGTTTATTATTACATTCAAAGAACCAATTGAGTTTCGTCAAATACATTTCGTAACAAGTAATGGTAGGTAACATATAAAGTTTTCTGTCATATTGTGATTTTTTATTGAATCGTTTCTCACTTTTGTAGTAAAACGATTTGTTATGTTTACAACTAGCAATCCAGAACCAAAAAATTTTGAAACTATTCTTGAAAAAAGTACGACTTTGACAATTACTTATTACAAAGAAGATGTTGATTTCTTTTCTTTTCAGCATTACCTAACAATGAGAATAATCTTCAAATACTTGACCATACACTAGATCGATCAATTGATGTTCGCCATTTTAAATGTGTTGTATTAGCTGGTTATGATAGTTTTTCAAGTGTACATTCGCTTAAATTTGATTCTGAAAATTCTCGTATGGGGAAAAAATATTAAAATATCTCATATTCAATCTCATCTAATAATCTATCCATTTTTAGCGTCTGTGTTTTGTGTGAATAATTTTCTTTTAATCAATAAAATTGCTTTTTTTTCTAAAAACGACAGTAAAACCTTTCTATCGTGAACATTAACGAAATTATCTAAAAACATTTACCATAAGACGATGTTCAGTTTAGAGTACCAACGTATGGTTTCCTGCGAAGAGTAGAAAACATTCCAAAATATCTGCTTTTACACTAATCCTGGATAAAGATCTACCTATCTATTAACTGTTTTATCAATTTTCATCGAAGAGATTTGAATTAAAAGACTTTCTAATTATGGCATCATTAATTTTCTAATGTTGTTTGCTTTTTGCCTTATAATTAGTTTAAATATCGGTTAATCTGAACTTTAATCTATAATTGAGTCAGTTTTTTCTTGTAAAAATAAGCTCATATTGTGACGACATTCTGTTTTACACATGTACAGTAGCCGATTCATGTATGAAGTGTACTTACCCATTGTGCATACGAAATTGGTAACAGAAAGTAGAAAGAAGTGCAAAAATTATTTGACATACATTTATAATAGAAAGGTTATAATAGAAAGAGAAACTAAAAAAAAGTCTGCAGTAACAGATGCTTTGCTCTAACCAAAAATAATGATTGTATTATGTAGCTAACGTATATATTGGTGGTGTGAAACCTTTTGCTTTCTGTTTATCAAGTATCTTCTCTGTTGTGTTCTTGTTTTCATCATATCCAAATAACAATTCATATCACATAAAAAATGCCGATAACCGTTACCTTTTTTCTTCTATTTTTAGCATATTAGTTGCACTCTGACATTCATAAAATAGTTGACTGAGAGTTATAACCAGTAACGATAAGCAGCCAATGCAGTTCGATACAGGCTTTCGTACCGGCAGCTAGACACAAAGTTTTCTTTACTTGGTAGTATAGATGTTTTTCAGTGTTTGGATGATTTCTTTTTTCAAAGATCTAACCATAAAAATGCTGTTTTACACAAATGAAACACTTTTTATTGATATCGTCGACTATACTTGTGAGAGAGCATGCATCAGATCATTCTAATAAATCAAAACTCATCATGGTAGATTTAATAGATTTTATTAACTCACACTGATATGACGCTATGTTGTAGAAAAAACAAATAATTGCCCATGTGATGACAATTGAAAGAAAAATTGTCGGTTTTCTACGGTTAAGCGCGACAAACCTCTACTTTCCCCCACTTTACTGGTTAATCGATAATTTTTGTTTGTAAACCGCGGTTTACCGCTAAAAGTGATCCGATTTTTGTGACATGAGAAATATATTTCACGACGTCGATTTCAGTACAAATCAGAGTAAGATATAGTTAGTGCGGTCAACCTGCTGATTTGTCAGAGAACACCATTGCCATGAGAGTAAGTGAATTATGACCATTTTTTCTGTATGCTTTATTATTAATATTAAATTGAAACTGAATTTCATCTTCTGTGTAAATATAATTTTCTTTATCATATCCCTAGAAAATTACTTGGTCATATTTCTTTTATAAATAGTTCTACAATTTCTGATCTTTATAACTGTGATTTTATTTTCATTGAAGATTATTAATGTACCAAACATAATTAACATAATATGTAACAAGCAAGACAAAAAAATATAGCAAGAATAGGAAGTAGTTGTGTGATTAAAGAATTATTTCATCCATTTCGTGCAAAAATAATCTAACGAAAGCTCAAATATTACGTAATCAAATTCAATTGGTAAAGAAGTCTTATCTTTTTGCATTTCTTTACGACACTAGAGGTCGCAAATCTATTGAAGATCAAATAAGCACTGAACACCATTATAAATGCTCTAAAGAAAATTTCAGAATACATCACAATAGTCCGCAATATCTTTTTAACGATCTTCAATACCTCATAATAATTTTTGAATTCCAAAATCCGATGCCCTCTACTTAATTTCGAACATAGAATGCTGGTGATATACCAAAGTATGTAGTAGTGATATTACTCAATGAAACCATACGATTAAAAAGAACCTTAATCTGCACAGTTTCTCTTTTCTTTGATTTACTAAACCTGACATCCATCTTGCAGATATCTCATTGTGATATTCTTTTGATTCTTAGCAAGTATATAATGGAGACGTAATTAAGCTGACAGTTCAAAAATAGAAATAAAACTTAGCCCCCTTTCTGGAAATATCAGTTTTAAGAACTAATCTCGTTTTCGATTCTTCGTTATGATAAGTTTTCATTGATCTTGAATTCAGCCATAGTTTCAGAGATCATTTATTGATGTTTCTATGTTGAACATTCTCGGTTTGTATTTGATTTTTGCTGTCAAAAACTTAAATTGAATTGGCAAAGTTTTTTCTAGTCATTGTGATTACGAGGAACGTGATCCTTCATTAAATATTCTGGCTTACTCTAGGTCAAAAAGAAGATAGAGTGTGATGGCTAAACTGTTGGTTATCTAATATTTCAACAGGCAGCTATCCATAAACTATATCAAGCAATTTAACAATAATTTCTCTTCTATTAGACTTTGTTAAAAATTTTCTAATAAATCTTACAAGAATGTACAGTAGCGTTGAGCACACTCATCAGATGTCTTTTAGAAAGACGAATCTTTTATCAATTAAAATCAGGGCATTTTCGATATTCTACCTTTAAATCAAGTAGTATTGCATTAAAACTGTCAAAATAGTTCTATCGTTGAAAAGAATTGTACAGAATTTTTCCGTGACTAAAAGGTTTCAGCTTTGTGTAACTTGTATTATCAGTGTGTGTCATTGTCCGTGAATGAAAGATTTATTCGGTATTTTCTTCAAAAAGAAAACCAATTAATACTAGAACACTAAGGACTCATAGCGCTTATTCACATTGAGCACGTAGCTTCAGAATATGTTCTACAGGATGATTGGTTGCTACCATGTTGAAAACTGTATACCCCTAGGGCAATTATTCGAGTTGTTGGAAACGGTGTCATAAGCATCCCTAAATGGCAACTTACTGCATCGCTGTAACCTGCCATACCGTTTTACGAGTAGTTTTCTGGTATGATGGATTACAGCACTGTTTTGTTGGACCTCTTGTGTTCTTATATTTAACAATTACTAAACTATCTAAAGAAAAATCATTTTACGTATATCTTTTCTGAAGTACATGTTGCAATAATTTACGAATTTATTAATTTATCTTTGAATGTAAGCCCTTTTTACATCATATAGTGAATAAAGGTACAACGAAACAGTGAAAGAAAGCAAACGCTTATGATGGGTAGTTCAGCTTCTACAAAATATCATTTCAATTATGTGCGATAATAGTCATTTCGTCTGTTATAGATTAATGAACATGACAGCAGACAACATCTAGTGTACGTTCGTATATGACTCGTACTTTTCAAACTCACTTGATATAGCAACATTACGGATATAGATACTGGTTAAATGTTCTTTGCTATCACTTCATTGGCCAGGTACTGATTGTTTTAGTTTGATTTTTTGCATATTTTATCACAAAGATATTGCAACTTATGAGAATACATATTCTTTAAATGCTTTTTGTAAACTAAGTTAATCAAATAAAAAAATGACAACGCCAAAAATATTACTGACTAAAAAAGATCCAACAAATAAACTTGATACTCTTTCTAACATTGAAGAAAGGAACGTAAAAGACTATGTGCTCGTTTAAAAATATTTCAGATCGATGGACGTTACCGTGTTAGCTATAAGTGAGAATTGTAGTTCTTTTTTTCGTTCATAGTATTGACATCATGTTTTTTTTAAGTTAAATGCATACTTGGTAATATTTCTGTGTCCACATATGTATGCCTGACCCTATTCATTTGAATCATATATTTTCACTTTTCAATGTGAAAATAGAAAATTGAATTAGGTTTTTGCCTCGTAATGTCTGAAATTGTCTATGAATGATGTTCTATAGTTCGTTGTTATATATCAATATCTTCGTACAAGACATTGCTGATGTTTATTTGAAGTGTATCGTGCAGATATGAATATGCGTGTGAGTTTCAAGTCATCGCTGGTTTAAAAATCAATATGGATTTGATATTATTTCTCTTTTTTGGAAGTTTACTGTACATTCAATACGTCAGGAATCAGAAGAAATTAGATACCTACCGCAACTACCTATAAGTGACCTAGATAAAGTTAGAGATGAAGAAAGATAATAACTGAAAGTAAAACATTTAAATTGATAATAAAGTTAGAAGCAAAATGATATTCTCCGTTTTATAATCTAAAACGTTTTATAATAAATTTATTAACTTGATCTTTTTGTGGCAGATCAAAGTAGCAGCAAGAACTGGTGATAGAAAATATTAATGGTAAAATAGAACAATTTTAGGTATTGATTATGAATATGATCATTATGGAATTCGATGACTTTAACAAGTTTCATGTTTCGAGATCTTGTTTTCGACCACACGCCAAAGACAATTTTGAAATAATAAGTATAAATATTAGTGCTAGAAAACTTCTTACCTTTTTTACAAATAAAATCCATAGATTTTTGTTATTATTTGGTTTAACAATGAATAAATCTCTATCTGACTCTATTTTGCATTTTAAGTGAACGTTATAAAATTAAATACTTTAGAAACTTGGTCCTATTTCACTTGTAAATGCAGCTAATACTTGAAAATTGTTCTTTGCACATAAGCACATGAGTTATTTACAATAAATTAATTTAATTTCCATCGTTTATTCACTACTGTTGATGTTCATCCATTTCATAATTTATCTATTCATTGTTAACTGCATCATTTCAATCAAGTGAATGTACATTCAGTTATATTTTACTCGATAAATACTTAACTGGACAACACATATTCAACTATTTTTATTTAAATTTCATCCAATAAGTCATCCTATGTCCTAGCCTATGTATTTTATGTGAATAATATTAGTTCTCTGTCAATAAAAATGACTCTTCTTTTTTGCAATCAACAAAAGTATATTAACACGATTGTTACATAATATAGGTGACATCTATAAAGTGTGACATCTGGTTTTCTTTCTCCTTCAAGTGTCGTTTCTACTACCCTCATGCCTTCTATGAATCTATGACAGGAACAAATTCACATTATGCATTATGCAACAGTTAGTATCCATTATCTTTACTTTGAGTGAGTACATTGATTACAGTCAGACATTTATAAGTTCATATCATCAATGAGAAATCTTTTCATTTCGTTTTAGATTAAATAAATATGTCAGATTTAATGCAAACTATAAAAAATGATTTATTTATAACTCTACCAGAAAATGGAGGCAAGTTGTTGAATATTTTCTAAAATTTTGTTGTAATTAATATCAAAATCCTTGTTCAGATGTACGAGTCAACAATTGGCCTTTAATGAAAAGCGTTGTTCCAACAGTTGTTATTATCATTGCCTATGTACTTTTTATTATTTTTGGACAAAGATGGATGAAAAATAAAAGACCTTTTGAATTACGTGAATTTATGTTTATTTACAATGTTGTACAGGTTATTTTTTGTACTTATATAACATATCAAGTAAAAAAAAATTGAAGATCAATTTCTAACAAAATAATATTTTATAAATAGGCAACTTATGTATGGATCAAAGAAAGATATAGCTTTCTTTGTCAACCTATTGATTTTTCGGAGAGTCCTACTGCTATGATAGTAAGTTGATTATAAGATATTTTTTAAATTTGTTTTCATTAATAGCCAATCGAAATTGTATTGAATTTTTTCGTATATCTATTTTTCTATCTCTTATCTCTAGGATTTATTAGAAAATATGAATTTATTATAAAAGCTGTAACAGGTATTAAAAAATAATAAGTAAAAGATGCTTAATTGATGGAATAAATTAAATTGTTACATTTTGTAAAATTAGACTGTGAATAATTGTTTATTTTAAGTCACAAGGGAAGTCCTCTAATTGATTAATTGTTTTTTGTGCCGGTAATACGTTCAGCATAAAAATCCCAATGAGTTTTGAATATATTGAAAAGAGTTCAATGCTTTAGTTTATTGCTGTATAGATACTGTAATTGTACGTAGTTTTTAAATGCGTCTCTCGTCGTCTCCCTCAAGAACCCCAGAAAAACTGATTTTCGAATTTCGTCTTGAAACTTTATACAGAGGTAGAAGTTAATGAGAATAGTTTATTATGAAAGTTTTTTTGATCTTTTGATCTGCTTCTATTTTGAAATAAGAAATATATAAGCAATGTAAAAGACGTGATTTTACCATAGCTGTATCTTTAGATTTGAAAAACAACAAAATCTGAAACATTCACAAGAAACTATTCTCTCAAAGGACTGTATCTGTGCAAAGTTTCAAATGGAAATCCGAAAATTAGTTCTTTCCGGTGTTCCTGAGGTGTTCTACACCCTTTAGTAATAACCACCGTAAATTTTCAATATCTTGGTAGCGGTAAGCTAAGGTTCTGAATTAACTTTCCTTATTAAAAAATAAACATTGAATCATATAAATAGAAAGGTATCTATTCTAAAAGACGAATGAAATTATCTTTTTTCTTTGGTCAGTTTTCTAACTAAGATAATATTTATTGATGTCATTAATAAAAATTTATTAATAGTTTTCAATATATGATGAAATATCATAACCACTAAACGTTGACTAAAATTCATTTCGAAACTTTATTAATAGTTAAAATTAATTTGTTAATCATAATTTATATTAATAAAAATCGACAATTTAATTTATCTTATCATGTATCAGCCACATGCGTAGTGCATGCATCACGTCTTGTAGTTATGAATGGTAAAAATGGATAACTTGATTTCAAATTTTTCAGCATTATATTTAAAAGAAATAAAATAAATGTTGATTTTCTTCTCTTTTATTTCTTTTAGGCCTGTAAAGCATGTTGGTGGTTTTATATTATGAAATTAATCGATCTGATTGATACAGTGAGTAAAAATAACCTATAACAAAAAATAAAAATAAATCAAATTAATATTGTTTTTATAATTAGATTCTATTTGTACTAAGAAAGAAAGATGGTCAAATAACATTTTTACATGTTTATCATCATATTACAATGACATTTTGTGGATGGAGTGGTTCTAAATATGTGGGCGGCGGTCAATGTAAGCTTTTTTTTTTTGAAAATTTCATTCTGAAATATAATTAAACATAACATCGAACATTAATTTACACATATTTTACGATTAATATATCGAATTAGAACTATACATAAGTTTCTGACTCTCTTAGAATATTTACAAAATTCTATGTTTATAAAAACCTATAAAAATGATTCGAACGAGATATTTATTCTACTAACTTATTTCTACTTATTGGAAAGTTTTGGTAATGTTAAGATTGCTTTATTGTTCATTTTATTTATAGCTCTTTTTGTTATAATTATCAACTCGTTCATTCATGTTCTTATGTATGGCTATTATGGATTAAGTGCTTGTGGACCTAAAATTCAAAAATTTCTTTGGTGGAAACATTATATAACACAAGCTCAAATGGTATGTCATATAATTTTGAAAAAAAAACGACCTAGAATTATATATTTAATTTTGAATAGCTTCAATTTGTTGCTATTATTATTCATTCGATCATTAATTTACAACAACAATGTAACTTTCCAAAAATCTTTGATGTAGCATTTTTAATTTATGGAATAACAATTCTTATGCTTTTTTCGAATTTTTATTTACAAAATTATATACTAAAGAAAAAACGACGTGGAAAAGAATTATAGTCAAATTGAACAAGAAAAAACAAATTTTTGGGACAAGACATTTTTTATTGTTTTTTCTTCTAGTTTAAAATTAAAAAATTAAAAATTTTCTGAAATAATAAATTTTTATCATGTATGAAATATTTTCATGTTCCAGAACGAATAAAAATGAGATCAATTTTATGCTATGGAGATTCGAATACATGGGGATTTGTACCAGGTGCATTTACTACTCGTGAACGTTATGATCGAAATACACGTTGGACAGGTCGTTTACAACAATTACTTGATCCAGCACATTTTTATGTAATTGAAGAAGGTCTTAATAGTCGAACAACAAATTTAGATTATGAGGATAAACCAAATGGATTTCGTGGTACTGAGATTTTCTCAGTTGTTCTTTATACTCATGCACCACTTGATTTGGTTATTATTATGCTTGGATTAAATGATTTAAAAAAACAGTTTAATAATCGAACAAGTCAACAAATTGCTGAAGGTATTAAAGAACTTATTGACATTGTTCATTCAAGAAATGATGGTCCTAATATGCAAGAATCACCACCAATACTTATTGTCAGTACACCAATACCAGTCCAGACAGCTTGCAAGGACACGTTTGAAGGTGCAGAAGAACGAGCACAAAATTTGGCGCATGATTTAAAAAATCTTGTTAATGCATATGACAAAAATGTCTATTTTGTTGATGCGGCACCTCATATTCAATTGAGTCCAGTAGATGGAATACATTTTGATAAAAAAGCTCATGAACAATTTGCTTTGTTAATGAATGAAACAATTAGAAAAATTTTTAACTTATCTGAATAACTATTTGAATCATATTTTTTTTAGATTATATAAAATATTAGTTCAATATGTCTAATAAATCTGAAGAAGAAAAGAAAGAAGAAGATAAAGAAACAACAACTCCAAAAGAACCAGAATTACCACCTGAAGTCGATGCTTTTTTTAAAGGCAAAAATAAATACAAACATCCATATGGTGATTGGAAACCTGTTGTTAAAGCAGATCCTCTAAAACGGTTAGTTTCATGGTCTTTTATTTTGTTTCTTTTTTTCATTTCGTTTTCGTTTATTTTATTTTCAGTAAAACATTTGGTGCGCAACTTGATTTACCAGCAGATAATTGGCATCTACCTGAAAATCAACCTGTACCAGTAATAACAGAAATAAAAGATGATTCTCATATTAAGTTAACTTTTAAAGAACGAGAAATCACTGGAATATCATCTAACTCATCATCAAAAACAAGTGAACCAATCGTATTTAAAAAACGAAAAACAGCATCGAATAGACAATTGCGAGGTTCGAATACTAAACATGATCAAAAAAGAGGTCATCCAGATGAAAGCTAATTATATCTATTTTGTTCATTAGTTTATTATGTGCTTGTTGTAAATAAAAATAAGTTATAATAAAGAGCAAAAAAAAAAAAGAATTGCTATTGAATTAATGATTTGAAGCTCTACAAAGAGTAGAAAAATAATAATTATGATAAATTGAGAATAAATATACAGTTATTTAATATAGGAATTTTCGAGAGCCTTGCATGAATATCTCAAATCCCGTTAATACCGTTCCGTGGGATATTCGCGATTCAGAATTCGAAAAAAAATTGTCTTATAGGACTCGAGAATTTTCCCATATTAAATCGTATGGAATATATCTTTCTTGCTATTGCATTTCACGTGAACTGTTGCTATGCAAAAAATCATTTCAATGATCGTTGTAATTTTCGGTAGATAATACTTGTTTATCGATGAATGAACATGACTTTTAAATCTTACGTTTGAAAATAAAATAAATGATCATAATTGAAATATGTCCACATATAGAACATGAATAAAAATTTTATTTTTAATTTCACATGAATATATTTCATAAAGGAAAAAAGAATTCTTGTTTTCAAATATATTCTAAAAAAGTGACTATCGTTAGCCGCGTTCAGAATTCTCTTCCTAGAACTTACTTAATCTTTCTTCGATACTAGGCAAATCATCAATAGTTATCCAGTTGTTTTGCATAAAAAATTGGCGGGCTTAATTGACTTTGTTATTTTCATTCTCTTTTGTTTGGTATTTTGAAATTTACTCTTTGGTTCTGTTAAATTTATTATTTGATTCATATTTTCAACATGAGTGATACAACTATAATAGCAAGTGACTCATTGGGATATGATGACATTTATGAAATGGAAAGCTATGGTGATGATAGCAGAAACAGCTGTTGTGATCGTGATGGAGCTAAGATTTGTGTTTGTATCTTAGTTTTCTCTGTGATACTTATAGTGATTGCCCTGGTGTTTTTCATATTTGGACCATACAACGTGTCAATATTTCGAAAATTAAAAGGACAAAAAAATGGAAAATATCCTGGTACAGCAAATGCTGGTTCGACAAATTCTCGACAAGGATTTATTAATACATTTACGAATTTCTGGGATAGTTCATCAGACACTGCGGACACATCCTATAATGATCAAACATATGATGATGAAGAAACAGATGTTAACAATTACGAAAATATCGGCGATTACTAATCGTCTTTTTACTTTTTTCTATTACAACTAATTGTTATTTAATATTCTTAGTTACATTAATTCAACTTACAAAAGACAATTATGTCAATAGATATAAATTATTCAGAAATCAACTTCTTTTTAAAAACTGATTGATTCAAGTATCATTTCGGCAGTACCTTTTGTGCAATGATCATAATAGAAAAAAGTCAAATCATAATCATGATTTCTCATGTTGAGATTAATACTGATTTTATATAATTAAAACATTACTTTCATTTATTATTTTTATAACATCAATGATACTATAATATGTTATATAAAAAATAGGCACAATGTAATCGAGAACGTCGATGTTTTCAAAATGAATTTAAACGTAAATATATAGCATTTTAAATAAAGTCTTAGATATAATTCTAAAAGGCAATATTGTTGATATTTGATTCAAAAAAGCAAATAAAGGTACAAGATTGATAATATTAAGAAAGACAATGACTAACATAATACAAATGATATTTTATGAATAAAGAACAATAAAACATATTTTATTAGATGTCTTTTCTTAAAAAAAAATAGATCGTATAAAAAGCAAGCGAACATATTTCTTCAGATTTATTTTGGGAAGTAAGATTATCTCATATTATTTTTGTTATTAGTTAATGCTGTATTATCTTTGCAAATAAATCAGATAAAACAAACTATCATCGATCATAGCGAGATGAACTATAACGAAAGTAAACGAAAACAGATATCAATTTAGAAAATCTTACATAAACTGTCTTGAAGAATAGACATCAATTACATAGGATTACTTTTTTATTCGTAAAAGTTCTATTATTTTAATTGTTTCAAATAGTGAATACCCATTAAAGTGAAATAATTTTTTGAATTATATTTTATAGCTTAGAAGGAAATCGCGGGTGAAATCAAATTTATAAGTTAGCTTCTATTTCTTCTACTTTGTATTTCTCTTTAGTTGCTGGTTATTTCAATTACATTGATTATCTTTCATATATTAGTGGCATGAGTAGCAATAGTTATCGTCTGAAACATTCAATCGATTCAGACGAACTTGATGATCAATCAACATCAACATGGTGTCACCGATACTGGTTTCGTCTATTATTTGTCACTATACTTGCTGTTTTAACATTAGGAACTACTTCATCCCTTATTATTATATTATACAAAGATGCACTTAAAGAAAAAGCATTAACTGAGAAGAAAAAAAGTTGGGTTAAAAAATGGAAAATAATTGAACCATATGTAAAACATTTTCCACTTGGATTTATGCTCAGTTTTATACGAAATCTTATTGTATTAGCAATTGAAAGACATATTGATGTTTAATAAACAAATGTCTCATATGATGAAAAAAAATATGCACAGATTTTCATTTATAAGATTATTCTTTTTCTTTCGATGTAGAAAAGATTTTGCAAGACTTGAAACTAATATTTATATCTGATAAATTTGTCAACAAAAGCAAATATTAAATGATTCGAATGAATAAAGCAAGAAAACAAACATATCAGACTTCAGAAGTTAATGTTGATAAATCAAAATTTTGATTTGATGATATCATTTCTAATAATTGTTTTGTTTCTTGAAGAAATGATGATGATGATAATGTTCGATGTGTTGTTATTCTATTTTCAACATTTAATATTGTTTTCTCTTCTCGTTGAAGTGAACATGTTAATGATGATGATGATGATGATGATGATGATGATGATGATGATGATGATAATTGTGTAGTTGGTGGAAGAGTAAATGTATTTGTTTTTGGAAGTGGTTCTCGTTGAAGAAAATGATCAATATTAAATAAATATGGTTCATTATCATCATTTCCTATGATATAAATATATGATGAGAATTAATAATTTAATAAAATAACTAACTTATTTTAATTGGTTGAAATGAAGATAAACAAGATTCTCGATGAATAATTGAATGATCTCTTTCCTAAAATATCATTACAAAAAATAAAATGAAGAAATAATTGAAAAAGAACTTAAATAAATAACAAACTGGAATTTTTGTTGCTGGTACTGATGATGATGGTGATGCTGCTGCTGCTGCTGCTGATAATGATGGAAGTGGTGGTGAAGAAAAAGAAGAGGATAAATGTTGAGAATTGTTTATACCATATTTTTTTCCATAGAATAAATAATTTTTAATTTTTGAACAAATATGAAAACCTTTTAATCGACAAATAAGTAAAATAAGAATAATTGTTAAAATAAGAAATATAATTGAAATAAAAAACATTATTTTTTCAATTGGTTTTATTGGTAAAATCCATTTTTGAAAATGATTATTAATTTTAAATGACATTGAATTTGTTTCATTGATAATAAATGTTAAATTAAAACATTGTTTATTATAAGTTAAAGAACATAATTGATATTCTAAAGATTTATTAAATAAATTATTTAATTTATTAATATACATTCGACATTCATTTATAATTATTTCACTTTCATTATTATTTAAAAAATTTGTTAAAATAACACTTAAATTATTATTATTATTATTTATATAGAAATTTGATTGAATTACTTTTAAAAAAGCAATTTCATCATTATTTTTAATATCATTAAGAATATAAGTTTTGTTTTCTAAACAAAATTCAGATGATTCATCAATAAATTCATTCGAAATAAAAGTTGATGTTATTATATTAGTTGTTATTTGAATATCATTAATAAAAGTATTATTATTAATTGTTGTTGTTGTTGTTGTTGTTGTTAATTGATCAAAAACAATAAATTGAATAATTAAATTTGGTAAATATTGT
The DNA here is from genome assembly GCA_905329745.1 of Rotaria sp. Silwood2. Taxonomy (NCBI): domain Eukaryota; kingdom Metazoa; phylum Rotifera; class Eurotatoria; order Philodinida; family Philodinidae; genus Rotaria; species Rotaria sp. Silwood2. The sequence goes on along the minus strand of CAJNSZ010000001.1, from coordinate 4,250,434 downwards.
TGAGATAATTTATGTTTTATTTGAATATTTAATAAATAATTATGATTTAATATAAGTTGTTGATTTAATTTTAATAAATAAGTATTAATTAAAGAAGAAGAAGAAAAAGGAATAAGTGAAAATGTTTGAAAATAATTTTCAAGTGAAAAAATAAATTTATCATTTGGATAATAAAATGAAAAAAGAGAAATTTTTAATAAATTTTCATTAATTTGAATATTTTTATTAATAAAAAAAGTATTTGAATTATTATTTAATTGATAAATAAAATTTTGATTATTAAATAAAATATTTTCAAATTGAAATGAAATATTTTTTAATAAATGAAAATAACGAAAATAAATTTTAACTTTTGTTTGAGTTTTTAATTTTTTAAAATTTTTATCTTTTAATAATAAAAAAGCTTCAACAAAAAATTCTATATTATTATTTATAAATGTTTTATTATTTTCATTAATTATTAAATTTAATTGACCAGTTAATGAATTTATTTTAATTTCATTTGTTTTATTATTTAATAATAAAATTTTATAATAAATTAAATCTGATGGATTATTTGATATAGCATGAATTTTACCTATAAAATATTCATTTTTATTTAATGTTTCATTTAATATAACAATAAATTCATATTCAGATAAAAGAAATTTTATATAATTTTTATCTTTTTCTTCTATTTTAATAAATAAATTCATTGAATTTATTAATTGTTTACCATATTGATTATTATCAATAGCATAAATTATTAATTTATATTCATTTTCAATATTTATTTTTAATAATGATGATGATGATGATGATGGATTAAATTTTAATGCTAATTTATCAAAATTATTTGATAAAGATGATAATGATGATTGTGATATTATTATTAATTCAAATAATGAAAAACAATTTATTGATGATTCATTTAAAGATAAGATTTTTTCTTTATTATTATTTAAATTATTTGAACAATCAATTATATAACGAATTTCACTATTTTTACCTTCATCAATATCTTTTGCACCTTCAAAATATATTTTATATCCATTTGATACATTTTCAACAAATTTTAATTCAATTTCATTTTTAGCAAATTCTGGTTTATTATCATTTTCACTTAAATTTAAATTTTATTTTTACAAAAACAAAAAAAAATAACTTACTCAACAATATGAACTGGAATTATCCAATAAGCTATACCATCATCAACAAGTATTTGTAATTCAATTTTACAATAAAATTTATCTAAACAATATTTTTTATCAATAAATTCTTCACGATCAATAAAATCTTTTGTATAAATATTTCCATTTATTATTGAAAATAATTTTGTTTCAAATTCATTTAAATTTATTAAAATTAATTTATTTGATGAATTTGTTAATTCAATAACAAATGTATTTAATGGACTATTTTCTAATAAATCAACTATTGGATAAGTTTTTATTAATGGATTCGAATATGAACTTTTTATAATAATACATAATATACATATTTGTATTATCATCATCATTTACTATTTTTATATAAAAATTAGAAACAAAAAAGAAAAAAAACAAATAAGAATATTTTACTAATCTATGAACAATACTATTATATCGAACAATAAAAAGAATAAAGTATAAAGAACTACAACAATCTAATGATCAATATATTCTTCTAATCTCTTACTTATTCATACATAGACAATGAAATGTATTATTACTTCATTTTTCTTTTTACTTACTTGAAATTGAAAAATAGATTAAATACAAGAAAAAAAAATTGTAAGACAAGTCAATCTCAAAGTCTCATCACTCAACATTGATCAATATTGGAAAAAGTAAAATAACGATGTTTGAGCTCATTGCTTCTTTATTTAAATAACAAAAGTGACAATATTTATCTTGAGTGACAAGCACGCACACTTTCTTTTTTATCCATCGTGCCTTTTTCATCGTCGACAATATGTATTAACTTGTACTCATTAGTAGTTGCGTCGTTCGTCTTTATTTTCACACAATACTAAGATCAAACGAAATATCTCTCATCTTCTCGAAGTCATTATTTATCAACAATAATCAAATACTTTCTCATACATTTTACTTTTTTACGTTTCAAACTCTCAAATTATGTCGAACTTTTTCGATTGACAACAATAGTATAGGTCGGTTATATAATATCAAAGGAGAAGTAAAAATTGAGCAAAAAAAAAGTAAAGGACAGTGGAAGCTCGATGAATGTGAAGATCAATCACTGGCGTCTCGTCAACATTTATTTAAATGAAGATGAGCGAATGTCAAACTTGTCATTACTATTATTTTATTGATGATGGAAAATGTTGCAAGGCTATGTCTATTAATATAGTACTTGTCAAAAGGTTAGCGATACTACTAGGTAAAAGCAACTAGAAAGCTACTATAGAAATTGAAAATTTAATCGTAAGTAACTCCTAATAAATGGTAAGAAAATAATGATGGAAAAAGTTTTATTCTCTTTCTCTATTTGACAGATAATTTTATTTTATAGATGACCCTCATGTTGTTAGATTCTTCAAATATAAATGACGATTGTGTTCTAAGAAATCTGGATTAGAAAGGAGTCGTGTAATAATTGCATCAATATTTCTATATAACCGTCGCTTAGTCATAGTAAAGACCGTCACATTTTCAGGAAATTATTTTCAACTATTGAAGATCCCACAAAGAAAAGAATTCCAAGAAAGCGGTTGAACTCTGTCTCAGTTATAATCGATTTATCAACATACACTGAGATGTGAGTGGTAAAAGTTTTTCAGACAAAACTTGTAATTCAGGAAGGCAAGAATGATTTCGCTTAATAACTCATGAATGACAGACATTTCATAGATGCGGATGCTCGAATGGCTTAGATCTCAATGCGCAAAAGTCAACACAATGTTCAATCCGCAATTCTATTGTTTGGCTTCCTCTTGAGTGTTATCTGGTGTGTAGAATCAGTATTCTTTGAATTCTTTTTACAATTAAATTTTCAATGTCAACATTAAATCTTTTCAGTACTTTTGGCAAGAAATTGAAGTTACTTTTATGTAGAGAAATGATTTGAACAGATAGTCTTCATGAAGTAATAAATATCAATAAATATATTCCAATTTGCCTTGCAAATATTTGTGAATGTGTATATTAGTAGATCGAAAGAAGAAAAAAGAAAGATCGTTTGTCTTTATTCTCACACCTATTCTCAATCGTTTACAATTAAGGCTCCTGTATAACATTGTTTGTGGTTTTCAAATAGTTAAATTCTATAAAAAGATGAAAGATAATTAAGATTTCTGATCTTAAGTTTTGTTGCAAAACTGACTGAAAACGATGATCATCGTATGAAACAATATTCATTTCACTCTGTAATGTTCATTTAAGAGAGAAAAATAATTTGAAGAATGCCAGTCAATTACGAACAATGTAACAAATCAAATTATTTGTTTTGTCTATTACTATTAAATTGTTGCACAACTTTTGCAATAACAGAAATTCATACAGCATATTTTCATGATCCTCAATTTGTTTCAGTAGAACTCCACCAATATAACATTATTTCTCATTCATATCTTGATTAGGTAGTGGCAAAATATAAAAACAACCTGTAAATGTATTTGACAACACACGCTATTGGAAAAGCCGCGAACTATTTTTTGAGATCACCAAGCACAATACAATTAAAACCTACAAAGAGGCAAATTTATAAGACCCATGATTAGTTTTGAATATGCCGTGTAAGACTATATGTCTAACAAAGAGTCCAACCGCAAAAATGAATACTGTCAAATAGCTGAGTCTAAAAACAGCAAGAAAAATCATTTTGAATAAGAAAAATAACTACAATACTCGATAACTCACAGTACATGATAGCATCACCATATAGCATTTCACATCCATATAACGAATACCTAATCAAAATGTATCTGTAGTCTCCATCAGTAACATGTTCCGATACATCAAATATAAATCTATTCCTATGATCTTCAATAATAAAAGAATACTTCAAAAAATATTTATAATTATTGTTCATCAATCTTCTCATAAAAAATTCATTGCAGCAACGCATCTTGTCAACTAATATTGCTTCAATATCTAATGTATATTCATGTTTATTACAACTTGTACTAGACAACTTTCATATGGCTAGATGTTATGAACCTTTGTGAGGATCAGGAGAGACAAGAGGCATCAAATTTGAGATCTTTCAGATGGAAAAGAAAAAGGTCTTTCGAATGTCATGTGGCATACGCAACAATATCGATAATGAATGCATCAATGAAAGCATTACTGACAAGATTTATTGATCTATAAGGGAAATATTTCTTAAGATAGCCTGCATGAGACTTATAGAGGTAAGCAGCATCAAATTGCCAGCTTATACGCCAACAACTTAAGGGTTTGCCACAAGTCGCGGCGGAACCATAAGGAGTCGAATCAAAAGTTTCATAGGTGTCTTCTACCGTTATCTTGCCATCTAGTTTCGTTATCTCGTTACCTCGGCAGCCACAGCTGGGATGTAATTAACGGTCGAAGACACCTATGAAACTTCTGATTTGACTCGTTACAGTTCCGCTGCAACCTGTGGCAACTCCTGAAAAATTGTATAGAGTGATATTAAGACATGTTGGATACAAGTTTTTAATAATTTTCTTCATTAATTACATAATATCCAGGGAGATAGACATATCAGGTTTTGTAGCAATTTTGTACAAACAAGGAAAAAACTACTTACGAGGAAACCTCCCGAGGTGACCCCTCGGGCTTCAATGACTTGTTGGCCATATATACTATACAATGCCCTAGTATAAATTCTAAAAGGATTTGAGTGCATAGCGCTTCCTTCACAATTTATAAGCGTTTTACTGAATTTTGGACTCGTTTCTAGGTATTTATGGAAGAAATCAAATTATAGAATTTCTGCCTGAAATTTAGCCGAAGGGTGGGTCTAATGATCCTGAAAATATTCGGAAAGTTTCAGACGAAAAGAATGTTCTTTTGCCGAGATATTGAATTTTCTAGTGAAGTCGGCTTTTGTGAGCTATATATGGTGAGCGGCTATTTTTTGAAAATTCAATATTTCGAGAAAGGAACATTCTTTCTGGTTGAAACTTTCAGGATAATAAGTTTTGAAGGAAGCGTTATGTACTCAAATTCTTTTAGATTTTTTACTAGGGCATTGTGTAGTATCTATGGCCAAAAATTCATTGAAAGCCGCGGGAGTCATCTCATGAGCCCAAGCAGACAAACTTTTGAAAAAACGCGTTTAAACGCACAAAAATTGGCCTAAAATCAGCAAAAAGTGAATTTTTTTGGCTCACAGTCGAGAACCGCGAGTGTAAGTCAAAAACGTCCACTTTTTGCGAATTTTAGGCCAATTTTTGTGCGCTTAAACGCGTTTTCTCAAAAGTTTGTCTGCTTGGAAGATTCCCTTGTTAGTGGAAATTATATGTATTTTGCTAACCTCATCAGATCTTCTGAATGTAATTTAAGACACAACTTTTTTTTCTAAACCCTACTTATTCGAAACAATCACATTAGATAAACCAAATAATCTAGAACTCAATCTCTTTAGAGAAACTATATAGCTTAAGAGTTTTCTTGAAACTGTCATATTTGGCGTGAAAACTCTCTGAATGTCGATTATCAAGATATTGATCATTCGCAAAAAATTAGTAACTGTTTCTGTAATTGGTTGCCATACATTCTTTTGTTGAATATAATTACAGTTTACTAAAATCTATTTTCTACCAATCTAGTTAGAAAATTTATACTTCGATCAACTGACTGGATTGAAAATTAGGCATTGGAATATTCATTACTAAGAAAACTCGATCAATGCATATCAACATGTTTCTTAAGAATACTGCTGATTAATAATTTAAGTACCTATCATCAGTTGTACTCAAAGCTATAATGTGGCATTTCCGTTATTCAACGAAAACGACGATTAGTTTCTCATACTGCTGCCATTTGTAATATCTCGATATTTTTCAAACAAAAAAGATCCTCAAAATTTTGATTTTTTCGGGAGCTATTTGTAATCAAACGAAACATTCTCTAAAGGTTCTGAAAAGAAAATTCTCTTGCTTGGTTTTGAAATTTCATTTTTAAATTTGAACAAACATTTTTTGATTTTTCGTTCATGAAATCCTTGGAACAAAAAAATACACAATTTTAATACAAACGTAGAGAAAGTGAAATGAAAAACAGCGGCATTTAGAAATATGTTAACATACTTTAGCAGAAATCTCATAGTGATATATGTCGACATGCCTTGTTTTCGAGTTTCGCTGAAAATTCGATGAGTCTATACAAAGTAATATTATGAGCAGTGAACAAATTTGAAGCAAACAATAGCGCCTTATGTATCACTTTATTATGCATAAAATAAGAAATAAATGAAAATTCATTTAAATCGAATATTTCAAACTATTCTTGATATAAGTAACAGTTGTGTTAGTAAGTTTTACTTTAAATCAACTATATAAAATCTATCAATCTATGGTGCATTTAATTAAAAGAAAATAATAATTTTTGTTTTATTTTTCTGAATGGTGCGTACAATAGAAAATAAACAATGTGTCTGAAATAAGACTTGTGTTTCTCTTCAAATCATGACAAAAGAAAAATTATTTTTTCTCTTCATTACATTTATTTCTTCGAATAAAACACAAATTAATTTCACTTTCTCTTTCACGTATTCCAGATTATTTCTAAGGGATTGAAAATATCTCAAGGATTTTCAGGTAGCGAATTTTCTTTTATTTTAAGAGTTCATGTAATATATAAAAGTGCATCCGAATAGTCATTCATATTGTTATGCACTGAATCAATGTTGTTGCAACATTGATCCAAACCAGGGCGGTTTGAAGAAAGAACTTTTTGTCATATTTCCAATGCTTTTCGGTGAGATGAAAGTGCATTCGAGTAGTCACTCATGGTGTCATACACAAAACCAATGCTTTTATAAGAAGCTGCTAAATTGACATCTGTTGGTGAGAGAGTCTTCGCGTTGATTTCAATTGATTGTTTATAATAAAGAAAGGCATCTCCATATTCACTTTGATTTTCTTTTACGCATCCAAGCTGGTGATAAAAAAAAGTACTTTTTAACATACCCAAACGATTCCACCCTTCCATATGAGGAAACGTCTCTTTTCGTATTTGTTCTGCATCATTCTCACTGGTCACAGTTAAATTGACTTGCCAACGGCGATTATTTCTCTCGATTTGTTTCATCAATCCGATACAAAAAACTGAATGGATGGAAAAGAGAATTTCTTCTTCTTTTTTTGAAATGATTGACGTCATTGGGTTTTACGAAACGAATAGTCGATATTGATGGATTCACAACTATTTCAAAGAGTATGCCAATCAGGTCAGGATCGTCCCGATTACTCTGAGCAAAGGCAACAGATATGTCTCGATCAAGAGTTGACGACTAAAAGTTATTAAATTATAGTAGTCCACCTTTGATTTGACTCATCTGATCAAAATGTGTTTGCGACAGCCCTTGACCACAATAAACAGTAAATGAACTCATATCTTCATGCCTAGTAAATAGTCTAGCAAGAAGCGCGGCAATGTAGTTGTGAAGATCTTGAACAACTAATTCTATACTCCCCCCACCCGCAATAGAAGATCCCGGATTTTCTATTATGTTCAAGCGTAAAAATTTTTCAGGGGGATCTTGTATTATGTCTCGTATTTTTTTACAATTTTTAATTAAAAAGATTTTTCTGAAAAGTGGGGCGATTTTTAGGATCTTAAGAGCTCAGATACAATTTTCAACTCATTTTTAAAGATTTCAGACTCAGAACTCTGAAAACTAGGCATATTTTCATTTAAATACCATAATTAAAGTTCCTAATTACCAAAAATTAATTAATTAAAGGGGGTTCTTCTATTACATCAGGCGAACTTTTTTCTGAGATGGATCTTCTATTGCGGGGGGGGGGGGGGGGGAAGGAATAAGTTGTTAGGCACTTCCACGAACACAGTGCCGCGGCCTTTGTGACAGTCTTTGCCGNTCAACACATTATCACATGTACTGTTAGAATAACAGAGTTCGATGACAAATAACACACAGAAGATTCGCCATGATATTAATCGACAGTTATGAAATCATAACATTTTGTGACAATATAAGAAGCATTCGGCCTGAATAATCAGCAGTGTGACATATCCTGCAATTTGGAGAAGTGCTCACATCTCTGCCGGGAGATGCTGCATTTTCAGCAGGAGATGCAGCACCCAATGTGAGGGATGCACATCTCTCAATGAGATGATACATCTCCAACAGCAAATCACCGCATCTCCCGAGTGTGGGTGCCGCGTCTCCTGCGGAAGATGCCGCATCTCCTGTGGGAGAAGTGAGCACTTCTCCAAAATCTTAGATATATGACACCACTCATAGGGTGGATATAGAAGAGTATGAACTAATTGGATTCTAAGTTTAACCAAAACTCAACAGTATATGATAGATTTCATTGAGAGAAGAGATAGTGTGGTTAGAACCTTACTGAACCATTAAGCTAATGTATATAGCAAGCTAATATGGTGGTTGAACCAACGAAACGAAGAATAAAATGATATTTGCTAGTTCTTATAACATACATCGTATATATTAACATTAGAAGAAAAGAATTGATATATTGAAGATATATCTGACAATACAAATAAGTTTTTTTAGTATAACAATGTTAAATAAATCAAAGAAATTGATAGAATTGTGATAATAAATGGAAAAATTTTTGAAGTTATAGAATTTTACAGCGCGCATATTGATTATAAAAATAGCTATCACTTTCATTTTCCATTTATTTGGCATTTTTCAAATAAACTCTTTTAGTGCCCCCTGATAATATATCATAAACTTAGAACAATCAAAGTTTGTGGGTTCGGTACTTTGACCTGTGATGAGATCGTACTCACAAATTTTACCATTTCTTTGCCACACAACAATGGTGATCGATCAATAGCATATTCATTTTTTGGCTACGATTTTTGATATAATCCAATATATTAAAAAACACGATCATCTATTAGATAAATATCAGTAATCATTCAACTTTAATTAAATGCTTAATTGACCTTGTTAATAAGTTTCGCAATCGAACTAAATTTTCAAATGCTTGATTTCGTTAACAATGAATCGAACAAAGACAAATGAGAAAACAAAACAATACTCATCTTCAATGATGTATATAATATGCAATCTTTGATGAAGTTGAAATCGTCATTCTAAACTAGAGGTAAAAATATACGGTTTCAGTTAACTGATCATCGACGTCATCGATAAAGTATTCACTGAGTACTGACTACACTGCACCGACGTCACTAAGACTATGACTAAACTGACACTGACACTGAAACTCATTGAAACACCAACGTTCACTCAACACTCAGGGTGTGGGTGTGAATGTGATTGAAATGAATACTGACCTTCACAGTCAGACACACTCATATTCACAGCCGCACTCTCTCTTACACCTAAATCCACACCTGGATCTACATCCTCCATCACTAATGCATATCGTGCTTTATGACGATAGACAAGTAGGTTGTTTGGAACCTTTGTCCTTTCTTAGATGCATACTACCAAGCAATATAAGGAGACTGGATGGACAGCATACAATGCGGTACACCTTTATCTTCGTACACGAATATAAGTAACATCACGAATAGTTAAAACTTTTATTCGAAAATGAGAGGTATTTAAATTGGACGAAGTAAGATGAAAAAGACATCAGATACTTTCTCCTCTCTTTTCCAACTGCCTGATATGATTTATCGAATGACAAGATGGAAAGGGCAATATCGAAGGCAATCGATTTCATTCTCCAATTACGCCATTGAAAATTAAAATGGAACAATGAACCAGGAAAATGGTCAGCAAGGAAGAGAGCATGAAATAAGAGATAAAATTTAAAAAAATAGAAAATGCTAGACAAAACAAAATGCATATTATATGGAAATAGTGAAAGGATAACTCAGTTATTCGCTAACAGAATATCACGTTGAACAAAATCAGCTATAAGAAAAACATTGGAAACTACTAAGTTGCCGCACTTTCACACAATAATAACCTGATGTGAATTCATATTTTCCATCCGTGAGATATTATACTATTGTATACACAAATAGTACTTTGTGATAGTTAGCATTGGTGTATCAGCATTCTACTGAACGTCGATATCAATGTAGAGAGTGTTCGGTGAACACTTCGCTGGTGAAATGAGTGCCAATTTTTTCAGTATTTATACCGAAACTGAACATTCCTAACTAGAGGTGAAAGTTCATGCACTGATGTGGAATGGCTGCTAGAAATCTCTGATATCCCAACTGTGAAAGATGAAATTTCTCGATGATGTTTTCAAACGCCCGCAAATTTTGAAATGAAGAAATAACACATGATAACGCAGAACGTAGTAACAAGAAACAAGACAGAAATATTCATGAAAACTGATGCTACTTATGGAAATTTTTCAAAAATATAATATCTCTCTTTTTGTTGTAGCGACGACGACTCACTAGATCGACTTACATGTCTAATTCCAACATAATTCACATGCATATTTTTCAAATCTCTACAGAAGAATGTCATCCGAGATACGTTATGTAGTGTTCATCACTATTTAAACAACTAGGACGATCACTTCTACCATCGGAAACAACGTATTAAAAGGTCAGAAACGATTATAAAGTGACTTATTATTGCATTTAATTCCATGGTATTTTGTCTTAATTCGTCATCCTACTTTTTACGCTGGAAAACGGTCATCGTTTTACCTACCGTTTCCTGTTGTAACAGATTACAACAACGTAATGGCACCAATTTTCACTATATTACATTGTTAATGATATTTAACGACGACGTCTTCTTGAATTTGGGAATTACTCAAGATTTCGTACAGTTATTTTCATATTGGATTAATGATATCAATTGATCCAGATTGATTTCAAAGATGGTAGTTTATAACTTGACGAGGAGAAAATGGATCTAATCTATGAAATCTCTTGCTATTTTTATCATTTCACTTATCACGAGTAGTCAAGTACATTAGTGTGGAATTGATGAACGTGTTTCATGTCAAAGAATATTAAATATCAGTTAATCGAGGAATATTCGAAATGTTAAAATTAAAAGAATTATTTTCTTTCATATTAGATAGAACGAACAATCTTACAACTTATTCATTAGATGAAATAATATTATATTAAAAACTATGAATTGTTACCTTGTATACTCAATTTCACGAAGACAAGGAGAACATATGTTATTATGAAATCTAATCCCAATTTTCTTGTTCTCATGTAAAACAATAGCTCTCTTTTATCTTACGAAGTTAATATTTGTTCATGAATGTCAACCTCAGAATAAGAATTGATTGCACATCAGAAAAAATGCAGCAGATATTTTATATGACACCTAAAACAAATCATTGAAGAACTTAATCTTAACAATGTCAATATTAATTACATTTCTTACATAAGATTTGAATTCGTTGAATTCGTTGAATTCGTTTTATTTTTTCTTTCAACAACGAAATAAAAATAATGGTTTTATAGAGAAGTTTAATTAAAAATGTTGTTCTTGTTTATTTCTATAGTTGAGCATTCCTTTGATAAGTATTCGTCAACAATTAACTTGCATTATATTATTGATCGTTCAATTAATAATCTGTATTTTTCAAATGATTTACGAATCAATTTTATTTCGACTTATTTCACTTATTTTGTACAAATAGAAAAAAAATCAAATTGCGAAGTTTTGTGAAACATAAAAATAGAATTTTTGCGTTTCTTTATTGTCTTACTATTTGTTTAATCAAATCATTTCGATTAACTAGCATATATTTAAATGACGCAATAAGAAATCTACGGTTAACATATTACGAAATGAAATAGTAAAACAATCATACATCATAAAACCTAGCAACACTGTTGTTATTCACCGTTAGTTCTCAATTATTTGTGCATAGATAATTGCGAATATCATAAACATTCTTTCAATTTTCTCATAGATTAATTGCCATTAATTTACGTATAAAATCATAAATTCAAATACTGAACCTTCAAACTACGTACGATAAATATCAAATCCAATTCAACGATGTTGTGAAATAAGTTTGTCTTTAGTTTTAGAGATCATTTTGGCTTATGCCATACCGTAGAATAATATTTCTTTACGAATGAAAAAAAAATTATTTCGTCATGCACATCATTCGTTGAATGATCTACGTATGCGTAAGTCTTCTTTCCAATTAAATATGATGAATAATACACAACTGATGATTAATGCATCGTATCTTATTGATCAAAGAGCTTTTGGCAATATTTTTTAGTTGCAATCAATGTTTACTTTCCTTTATCTGTTCTGTGAATTGTATTTATTATATTTTGTAAGAGGTCCGTATGCACTTTTTCGTTTGACATGATTAACATTTTTCTTCTATTCGTACAATCTCAATAACCAGTTGTTTTTATGCTGCCACATATGCGCAATAAAAGAAGAAAAAATATCTAAAAGAAAAGAAAGAAAGAATTTTTTTTCCTCAATCCATCGTCATTTTGAAGAAAACCAATTTTACATACAACGCACAACAACACAATCATGCGCGCTTACTTAAAAATTGCCTTACTCGTTTTATTCATTTGCGCTGTATCAAGCAAACCAATTTCAACATCTTCGAATGAAGAAAATAACAATGAAATACAGCAAGAAGCAAATCGTGATTTAGATGAACTTTTATCTTTAAGTCGTCAAAACTATTTACTAGATGATGACAACGACGAAAAAACTGATACTCAACCTGCACAAGTAGAGAGTGAATCGGATGAACCAAATATTCGTGATGAAAATGATGAGGATGAAATAATTGACACTCAACCTGTAGAAGCAGAAAGTGAATCGGATGAATCAAACAATAATAATGATGATGACGAAGACGAACCGATGAAAGAAGTTCGAAAGAAACGTCAAATAGAAGATGACAAAAATACTGATACTCAATCTTCAGAAGCAGAAAGTGAATCGGATAAACCAAATAATGGTGACGAAAATGATCAAGACGAAACAATTGATACTCAATCTGTAGAAGCAGAAAGTGAATCGGATGAATTAAAAAATAATAATGATGATGACGAAGACAAACCGGTAGAAGAAGTTCGAAAGAAACGTCAAATAGAAGATGACGAAAATACTGATAGTCAATCTTTGGAAGTAGAAAGTGAATCGGATGAATCAAAAAATAATAATAATGACGAGGAAGATCCGGCGGAAGAAGTTCGAAAGAAGCGTCAAATAGCAGATGATGACAACGATGATGGTAATGACGATGACTTATATAACACTAATGAAACAGGTGAAACAGAGCAAGCTTCTCAAAATGAACCAGTATATGATCAATCAAATGACGAAAACAATGCAGAATCGAACAATATTAACAGTGACAGCCAATCGAATGAAATCATTGAATAAATATTTATCGAACATGCTTTGGTTTTTTCCTCAAAGTAAATTTTTCTTTTTAAAACACGAAATAAAGCGATAAAGAAAAGATCTACTGATGAATTTTGAAAGCGCCCTGAGTACAGCAAAAGAAAAGAAATTAAATAAAAACAAAAAAAAAAGGATGGTACAGAAAAAAACCATGTTCAAATAAAATATTGTTGATGTTCGTACTAATAAAACATACAAGTATTTTATCTTAGTGCACTCATTGATGTACTTGCACGTTGACTACTTGATGATGTCTGTGGTTGATGTTGAATTTGATGAACAAGATGTTGTACAACACCACCTGCTACTTCTCCACGATTTATTGAAGTACCCATTTTATCTGTTGATTGTTGTTGAGCAGCACGAGCAGCTGCTGCTGCTTGCTGTTGCATATGAGTTCTAAGATCATATCGATGACGAGCAAAACCACCAGCAATATGACCTAGATTTATGAATGTATTAAAAAAACAATGTAATATAAGTACACAATAATTTATATACCTTGAGATGCACTCGGTTGCAATGAAAACTGTTCAGGACCACTAACACTTTGTCCAGTTGTCTGATAAACGGCATCCATACCAGGTGCATACGTAGCATCCATCTATATAAAGATTAGTTTGAAAAATTTTCGAACAGAAAAAAACTTTACTTCTTTATTATATTGAGTATGATCCTCAACATAACTTTGATAATCATCATAATTGCCTACTCGTGCTACTGGGGATCCAACACCTGATTTTGATGAATGAAGAGTTTTCATCTATTATTCGTAGAAATACAAAAACCAAGTTGTAAATTCCTATTTACTAATTTTTCTTAACACTAGACTTACTAAATATATTGCAATCATTGCTCCTAAACCAAATCCAACTGCTACATCTTCCCAATGATTTTTATTACTTGCTAAACGTACACCACCGGCTACTATCGATAATGTAATAATTGACAAAATAAGAAATGGTTTAACAATTCGAACACGTTCAATGCAAATGCCTCGATGCAAATAAATCTATTTTAAAAAATTGATTACTACCAAAAAAATAGTTTTTATGATAAGAAAAACATACGGCAAGAAATACAGCACTGTACATTGACAATGAAGCATGTAATGATGGAAATGAAAGTCTAAATTAACAAATATAGAAAAAAAAAAAAAGAAATAATTCAAATATTTAAAAACTTTTTTGTTTCTTACCGAGCTTCTCGTAATAACCCAGTCATATTTTTAGAAAGACATACAAATTCAGCATCAGTTAAACCTTCATAAATGTCATTCAGAATTGTTCAATCAATAATTATTATACATACCCATTCCATTACATGACTTTTGATCTGGATTGCATAAAGTTAAAAAGTAAGGTCTTAAACGTCCAGACATTATTTTTAAAATATCAGTAAGAACAGTTGTTGATAATGCACCAAAAATAAACACAGCTATTGAAAAGAAATTATAATATTTAATAAGAAATAAAGTAAATAGTTAATATATTGATACGTACAAGAATATTTAAGAATACGGGCTAATGATCGAACAAGACATTCTTTAAATCGAACAGAAAAACGAGCTCGATAAGAATTATAGGAAATAAATGAGCGAACAAGTTCAATTATTGAAATCTATATAACAAAAATAAATATATATAATTCTGAGTTGTATCTTGAGAAATTTATAGAATAAAAAAACTTCAGATCTTATCGATACTTACTACAATAATTGGAACAAATAAACATAGAATATAAAGAGTAAGATTTGAAAGTATAATATAGTTTCTTTCTGTATTAGCATCTTCATAAGATTGATAATAACGAGCATCATCACATAAAAATCGTTGTTGTCGAACAGGAAATATTTCCGATGCTCTATAAAAATTAAACTAATTTATTTATGATGAAATTTCTTTGAATATATATACTTACCGAAGAAGAAAAGCTACAACAATAGTAAATACAAGCACGATACTGTCAAGAACAGCTGTAGCCAAAGCGTATCGACCACCATTTCGAATATATTCAGCTGTTGCTTCAGTATAAGGCCCACTTCTAAAATAAAATAAATTCATTAATTAAAATACAATGTTTAATTATAATATAAAATCATACATGCGAGATCGTGTATCCATTGTTATTTTAACTTGTCATAATCGTTTCTATTATTTTACTTTTTTTCTTACTAAAAATTAAATAAGACTAAAATTAAAAGAGAAATCAGTTAACTCACTTCTCTTTTTGTCTCGTTTTTTTTTGACAAATTATTGTCGTTGTCTTAATTCAAATAGAGAATAAGAAGAGAACAAGAGAATAACGATGGCCGTGAAATATTTTCATTTATGCAAACATTCGTTCAATGCAATTTTCTTGAGCACATACATATACTATGCAATAGAATTTAATGTTTATGACGAAATGATTATAGAGAGGACAAAGGAAGACAATCGAGATTTGTTTAACATCATCGATCCGAAAGAAGAAATAAAAGTTAAGACATTAACAAATACTGTCCATCCGATAAGACAAAAAAGGAAAGGAGAGAAACATTCTTGTCTTTTTTCGTGTCTCGAAAAGCTCTGCATTGCCACGGTAAAAAGAATTTCGTTTGTTATCGTTGTGTAATGGTTAAAGAAAAGATGATCATTATCAATCCTCATCCGCTCTTATGTTATAAATCAAGGTGCACATGTACATTTACACAATCATTAACGATAAGAAATGTTTGGAATTTTTTCTTGATTTTCGAGATTATTGAAATAAGAAACAAAAAAGATTTAATGAACAGTTTGAAAGTCAATTGATATTTTTATAGAAGATATTAAACTTTATGCAATAGTTTTATCAATAAACCAAACATATTTTTTTAAAGATTTTTTAAAAAATCAATTAATTGAAAATCCTTAAGGAAAATAATTACCAATACCGTAAATAGTTTTTTTTCATAAAATTGAATATTAAAAGTATAATTCATATGAAATATGAAAAAGATCATCTTGCTTTTAGAAAAAATTAATTGAAAAGCTAGATGAAAAAAATCTTCTTAATCAAGTGAAATGTTAAGCTAAGACAAATTATATACTACTATTGGAGCAATCAAGTTTCAAAAAAGAATGTTCATCTCAAACTAGTGCATTAACTACATATCAAGAGGTGAAAAATTATCTGGTCATCAATATTCTCATACGTAGCATTTATATTGATCATAACAAAGCATACGATCTTGTTTGGAAGAAAGGAGTAATTGCAAAGCTCTAACATACGGAAATGGCCTTGACATTAATAGAACTCATAGTAAATTCGTTGAATAATCAGAAAGCCCATACCTATTTTGGAAGCCATAAAACAAACAACAACATCTACCATCGATGTAGAACTTTCGAAAGGCAGCTCGTTAAGCCTATATATCTTCATTGTTTACCATTCAGACTTTGTACGATGCACTAGGATCTGTTCTACATAAATTTGTGCTGACGATTGATGCACAATTATTACTCTATCAATAGAGAAAAGTTTATCAAAAATGATAAAATATATCAATAAAAAGAGAACAGAAATATTTTAAAAATGTTTCTGGCTACATCTGTAATGTGTAAACAGTCAATCAATCGTAAAAAACGATTTTACGATTGTTTCATTCACAAGTAATACATTGCTGCGTACACAGATATATAAATGGAAGACAACTAGAAACTTCAAGACCATTTCAATCTTGAATGTTTGAATGGACCGATCAACTTTTCTTCTCATTTGACGGGCGAACATTTTACAGAGAATTTCCAAAAAAATTCATGTATAGAATTAATACAGCTGTAAAGCAATAAAGTAGCTACCAATGACATAGTGAGACAATGTTACAGGAAAATTTCTCTTCTTTTTCTTACTATCTGCATCTTAACGAAGGCTTCTAAAACATTATTTCAGAGTACATTTAAGAATAGTACATAAGAGTTTCTTTCATCCAGTACATGACAGCTCATTAGTATTTAAAGGAAGATTTATTTGAATTATATGTGTCAATCTATTTACAGAAACGTATTAATAGATGATTTCGTTTTGATTTCGACGAGTCGTTATTTTATAATGGTTTTTTAAGTGGAAAATTTTCATGAATAGGGAAAGAAAACAAAACAATAGTGCAAAATAGAAGCTAAATTTAGAATATTTGTTTTTTGATTAGTTTGAGTTCAAATGATGATAGAGAGGTGCGAGTCACTTCTAATGTACTGATTTCTATCCATTAGGGATGCACCAGTCCCAGTCCTGACTGGTGAACTGGGACCCAGACACGACTGGGTACTCAGCCATTTGATCTTTAGTCGATTAGTCGAGTAGTACTTTCTTCTTTTCTAATATACTGTCATACAGTGATTCTTAGGCTATTGAAGTACTAATATAAACTATAACATTGAATCCATTGGCTAATCATATATTTCTATGTATCAATCGTTACAAATTAGAATACTATAAATAAATTTCATGTCTTCATTAAACTTTTGCGAGCTATCTATTCAGACATAGTTTTCGTTTATTATCATCTGTTGAGCTATTTTCTTTGCTATAGATAATCCTTCTAGATAATTGATTTCTATAACGGCTTGTTCTAGAAACATGTTTTCTGTAAGATCGATATTGAAATGAAAAATAGAAAAAGCCTGATTCATTTTAATAAACATCAAAACAAATACGATTGACTCATGTATTAAATAAAAGCTTGAAATCAATCAAAATAGTACTAAATCAAAAATTTTAGTCATGAACGATTCGGTTTCGTATTTTGAATTTCAAATTGTATTTTTATTTGGCTGATAGTTCCTAGAAGAATTTTTAGAATATCTTGATTACATTGGAGATGAATACATGTCGAATCAAAGAAAGCATGTCAGGATAGCTCCATTTGGGGCTCAAATGTGGAACTCACCTATCTTCTTTGACTTCGTCACATCAATAGAAAACATAGAGCGTAAAAATTCTTCAGGGTGATCCTTTTTTTTCCCTAATTCTCTCTTGGCAGGAAAGAGCCTTTTTATTTCTATATCTTAACAAGAATTCTTTTTCTTCGAAACAAGCATCTTGTTCTGCACCTTTATTATTGTTAACTTATTTGTGATTTTTCATTGTCCTCATTCTTTAAATTTAAAATTTTCCTTATTATAAGAACTGAATACACTCACAAATNCTTAATCAAGCACGAAAACTCAACGTCAGTATATGTTGTTTTGATACAGCTCAATGTAGAGATCGTCAACACACGTGGCAACTTAACTCTACTCATGTTTACAAACCTCGTACAGGCAATCCAGGGAAAAACTTTCCTTACAAACCAGCAGCGATTATTAGTGCTACTTTTACTGAAGTACTATTTCTCGATTGTGATGCATATGTCACACGAGATCCCATAGATCTTTTTCTTTCTGATCCAATGTATCTCAAATTTGGTGCACTTTTCTTTCCTGATGGTTATCAAAGTCGGCAGCATTCAGCTGTATGGAATTTGTTTAATACAACTTGTGGTGAACATGAATACGAATTGGATAGTGCAGCAATATTAGTTGACAAAAAACGCGTATGGAATGGACTTTATATGACAAATTTAATGAATGCTAATTATGAAGTATTTTATAACGTAATCGTTTTTTAATGATACTAATCAGAATAGATTTACATGTTTTTTGTTGTAGTATGTTACAGATGGAGACAAAGATACATTTCGATTAGGTTTTCGTTATATGGGTGTAAAATATTATCTAGTGATGATACCGTGTGCTGTAAGATATCAAATATTCTAGTCTTGGTGCCAAAATATGATTTACATCGATGATTTTTAAATGTTTCAAGAACAGAAGTAACTATAACCTTGTAATTTTCACCATTCGAAAGAGAAATTTAGAGAAAGTGAAAATTTGGTGAATTTTTTGAACTATATGTTAGTCAAGAAGGTGTCTTTTTGTTGCAAATGTTGACGAGAAGTTATTGAAAAAACTTTCTCAATCAACTATGAATTCCATTTTAGGAAATTGATAGCAATGGCATTTCTCTGATCATCTAGGCGAGGTCAACTCTTGTAGTTTATTTCATTCAGTAGGAATAAATTCTTTACTAAAAACCTTGAAATAGGCCAACTGACCACTGGACACTCTAAATTGTATTGGATTTAGTTCATTAGTCTATGCTGAGCTCGATGGTAGTACTTGTTTTTAGTTTCAATATGGTCGTACGTAGCTAGATCATGATTTTTGTAACTGAGTCTATGCAAAGCTTTTAAGATTAGATGAAGCATTTTAAAGATCTTGTCTTTCTAATGTCAGGCTGCTTCAAAATTAAAGACAAATACCATCATTGTACTCAGCATAGACGAATAGACTAAACTCAATACAGTTTGGAGCGATCAATAGTCAGTTGGTTGACTACAACACTTTTAGTAAAACGTTAATAACTTCTGAATGAAATAATCTAGAAGAGTGAATGTTGTATTGATCGACAGAGAAATGTTTTCGTTATCGATTTCCTAAAATGGAACTCATTGTTAGTTGAGAAAGCTTTTTAGAAAACTTATAATCAAAATCTACAGCAAAAACTCAGCTGCTTAACCAATAATACTCCAAATAATTCGGCAAAGTTTCATTTTCTCACATTACTTTTTCGAATTGTGAAAACTGCAGGTTTCTAGCAATTGTCGTTGTTAAAATATTTAAAAAAATATATCGATATTGCATTATATTTTGACGCCAACAAAATTGTTTATTTTTCTTGTTATTCTTAGACTGGTTCATTTAATGGCACTCACTTTTGTGGTCACTCTCTTTGTAAGACAGATAGTCTCGCACAACATATCTATATTAAGTATGAATATTACATATTTGTATCTTTGCTTATTCTTTGTCCTGTTTTCATTTAATTTAGTCATCTTCATCTTTTCAAATATGACCCAATTAAGTATACATCAGCATATTTAGGTTATACTCGTATTGGTCTTGGCGATCCCAATAATAATTCGTTTCTTTTTGCTCATTGTCGTTTACCTGGAGCACCTTCAAGTTGTTTTCATATTGTGAAAAAGCCTAATCCACAAATTACTGTTCATTCACAATGTTACACAGGTGGAATTCAATCAGAAGACATTGAGGACCATCAATATACACTGAGTGAACCTCTGTTATTTAGCAAATCGAGAAAAAATCGAATATTAATGAGCAAAACTAATAACTTGATGCCTCACTTTCTTGGTAATTTGCTGAAATATCTGAAATAAATATTCATTTTCAAATATACGAAATGAAATCAAGCGGTAATGAATCAGTCATGCAAAGATTATTTTCGATTAAGGAAAGTTATTGACATAATTGAGTAAATTTTTCACTTCCTAACTGATATTTATTTATTTAATAATAACTTAACGTTTCGGACCACAATATCGTCCTTCATCAAAAGAGATTGTACACAAATATAACAGAAATTTTCTTTACATATATATAGTCGAGTTCATACATTTCTTTTCTTTTAATATAATAGTGGTACAAACGATTGAAAAAGTTCATCTTTATCCTGCCAGACTATTACTGTCTTGTCCGTCCACTATTAGATTAAAAGAAAAGAAATATATGAACTCGACTATATATATGTAAAGAAAATTTCTATTTTATATATGCACAATCTCTTCTGATGAAGGACGAGGAAGTGAAAACTTTACTCATATAGAAAGATTAGACAAACAATTTACAAATATATCTATTAATTTTAAATTTAAAAATTTCTAACTTTGAAGAGATGTGGAAGAAATGAAGGAAAAAATATCATTACGTTATGGTTTGACTTTAACAAGATTAACTTCTGATGTTGATTTTATGAATGTAATTCTTTCTTTAGCATATCATTTTTCAAAAATTTTGTAACGTTAGCCCATTTTATATCTCGATTTGGATTAAGAACTTTTCAATAAAATTCAAAATACAAACATAAAGATAGTCTCCAAAACTCTTACATCAATGTCTTTTCAGAAACATTTATTTGTTTGTATTCGAATAATACTAAATGGCTCCAGATTAAATTGTAATTCATTGAATTTTCTACTTCAAAACAATCACAATCAATATTGTCCCGATGTGTTATGTTAATTATTGGAAATACGATTTATATATATATTAATTTGAAGTAATTGAACAGAAGAAGAAACTTGAGATTTCACTTAAATATAAAACGAGTAAACAAATATATTATAAACTCAGATGCAGCAACTTCATATAATTTGTATCAGATTTTCTTATGTTATTTTTCGGATTAAACAATTCAATTAGAGAAATCGAAATAAAATTAATGTAATCAGATAAAGTTAATTTTGAAATGTACAATAAGTTTTACGAATCGCAAACCGACCGGATTAACTATTTTATCGTTTTCAGTCAGGCTTGGAATCGGTCGAAGTTTTTTTAACAAAGCTAGATCGACTAGTTCAATTAAAGAATTCACCAGCGAAATGTCAGAACGTATAAATTAATCTTCTAGTTCTTTTTGAGAGAAAGTCTATTTAGACACCTTCATGAAGACATACAATATGAAACTCATATAACTGTTGAAGTTTATAATAGTAACTCGTTCTATTTTAGTCTGTTGCCTTTCATATACACTAATATTATAAGAACGAAGGAAGAACTCTTTTCATCTACTAACTAACAACAACTGATATTGGACAACATCTATGCTTTGTTTTGCTTGGGTTTTCTTCAATAATGATATAACTTCTTTACAATAACTGATAAGTTTGATGTTTTCTTATTTGAAATCATTACTTGGCACAACTGAAAGGCTTCTCAACTCGTATAAGGTTACTGGTGCTGATAGAAAGACAAAATGAGCTAGAAAGTTCAATATCTTTTCGAGGCTTCATATTTTTTGTTTTCTTTATACCTAGATATTGTTATAATTACACGAGGTAGCAGTTGACAGAAGCTCGACAACAAAGAAGAATCTTTTTTGATATTTATTTAACAAAATTATCAATTGAAACTATTAGCTATGGTGAATTTCTGACAGTCAATTAAAAACAGTTCGACAAAAGTGAGCTCAAAATTTTTGAGATTGAAAATCTTTACTTTATGCTGAATTTAACTTCTAATGGTAGAGTCATTTTTCATGACCATAATCAATATATTCAGCATGATTCGATAGCCCACCCCCTCCCCCCCTGTTGCACTATACGAGAAAGCATAAATTCAAGATTCATAACTGAAATTTTGATGACGGTCAGAAATTTGTTAGTGAGAAATTTTGACACTCATATTTCTGGACCATTAAGATCCTGAAAATCAATAAAAACGAGCAAAACATACTAGCTTCAATGGTCTAAGAATTGATAAAATACCTATTGTTTATATTTCATAAAAACACATGGTAAAAATCAATCGGTCAATCCATTTTAGTATTATTAATACTATTTGTATTTTTTTATACTGTTTATTATCTGACAAAAGAAAATAAACAGAAGAGAATAATCATTCGACAAAATTGAACATTTGTTGTTTCTTAACGAAAAGAAAATAAATGTTAATCAATCAATGTCAATCTTTGTTCTGAATCGTTCATCACAGTAATATCTTTGTTATTTGTAGCTGTTGATCTTTTTTAATTCATCATGTAAACTGATAATGCTCATCAAAGTAAATCTACATTTTGATTAATTGTCTGCTTGGAAGATAACAATAAAATTAACTTTATTAAATTCAAAAATAGATTTGCACAAATTTATCCATAGATTGATCAATCAAATGGAAGTATCTAAAAATATTTCTTCATCATAATTATCTAAACTAAACTAAAATAAAACTCATTATCTCATATTTCAAAATAGCAATGTAGTTATAAATAAAAGAAATGAAAGAAACAAAACGTAAATTGTAATTAAATTCTGATTCTACAAAAATGATCTTATGCAACTTCCTTAAAGAGCAGAAAGACAATAAGGTTTTTCGCTTGTCTAAATGGATTATTTTCTTTAAGAATGTATTCATCAACAACCATTGTTTGTTCTGTTTCTTCATATTCTTTTCATAATTGTATATTTGATATTAACTAAATAATTAATCATATTTAACCCTTTACCCCCCCCCCCCCATTGGCAACTGGAATTGCCATTTTTAGAAACATTGCAAAAAATGCAGAATGCATAGTATCAGAAAACTCTTTACACACTGTGTGTAGAAGATTTCCTAAGCTACCGATTGGCTAAAAAAATATTTTGTATCTTTGCTCTGTCTCTAAGATATACGACTTACAAAAGAGTCGATTATAATATTATAAAAAAAGAATCTCTTCTTTTTAGATTGTTTTTTTTTACCCACGAGAAATATATATCTTGATGACGTGCTGTGCGATAAATATCGACGAATGTTGCTGCTATTGAATAAAATGCGTTTATAAATTTTCACACGAATTAGCTGAGCAAGAGATTGTAGGACATAAAATGGCAACTGAGATTGCCATAGGGGGGGGGGGGGTAAGGACAAGAAAAACAGATTGAGTAATCTTCGTGTAAACGCAAGACTTTTTAATATTTACCGCGAGAGAAGGAAATGGATTCCAGTTGTGTATAAA